>JAJMFZ010000029.1:0-105521 GCA_030568455.1 Teunomyces tritomae
ATTGTAAGATACCCCAATTTTGCAACTCGCCCAATATCAAAGCTATGAGCGTACAATGCTGTGCATTAGAATACCGGTGCAACGGTAGTCAACATGGAAACGCTACATTGTGGTGGCATGCGAGACTGTCGAGATATGCATTATTGTAAGATACCCCAATTTTGCAACTCGCCCAATATCAAAGCTATGAGCGTACAATGCTGTGCATTAGAATACCGGTGCAACGGTAGTCAACATGGAAACACTACACCGTGGTGGCATGCGCGGTTGGCAAGATGTATTTTTTGTGTGCTGAGATTCTTTAGATACAACCTACAGGTAGACTTGGATATCTCAGAAGTAACAAGATAGTTTATCTAGCAGTCAAAGTTTGATTGGAGGCTTGGCAAAGATCAGCAGTTCGACAGACGCCTCGGGATCGGTAACAGGCTTACCAGGGGGGATCATGTTATCTTTAGGAGACGACTATATAAAGCGGGAAGTCTGTCTAAATATGGAAGTGGTAACTTGGATGAATATAGATAGAAGATAACATTCAGTGATTACAATTTTGAACGATGAAGACCAAAGTCATATTTGAAATCAGTTAGTATAGAGAATGACAATAAAGGTTCTGTTGCTTGCAGATCCCATCTCGTGTAAGGTTGGCAAACTGGGCACATTCGGATACAAAATAACACAGGACGCCACACCATTCGTAAGATGTGCAATTTTGTAGGTTTTGATAGTTGCCATAATAGCAGTCAAAAGAAGATGCTCGTAAGGAGTTATAGATTTCCGGGACTCATACAATGATATGACGCATAATTAAATGTACTATTGAGTTAAAAGTTCTCTTCAATTCTAATTTGAGATCAAAATAACAAAAAGTTGGATCCATCGTTAATGTTTGAACTTTTTTAAATTATTGCAAATTTTGAGGAAAACTCAGATAAGATAAATATGAACCTCCAGATGAAATTATATTACTCAATTTGCCTGGGATTTCTGTTATTTTGCTTCGTGTTATTTTTTCAAATCAATATATCTGATAAATGTTGAAACTACAACTTTGTACCAAAATGCGAATATGTATTTACCAATCTCTTGCTTTAGGTAATTGTACGAAGAAATACTTCAGCTCAGAATTTCGGCTGAGAAGCAAACCCCGAAAAACTAGGAACCGGGAAAAATATGAGGGATCCAAAGGTGTCCACTTGTCATGCAACTGCAGTATCAGAATGGATGATATTCCTCTCCGTAAAGTTTCATTCTGGAGGTCACACTTTAAATGAATATCATTTGTGCAAAGAATAATATGAAGTCTAATATGTAATTATGATGAAATACTTCATCTCATAGGTTTATGTATGTACAAGAAATATCTAGGAGGCTAACAGATTTGAGTTTCCGCTTGGCATGATTCCCAAATAAGTCAAAAACCTGTCCCATTGACCCTTTTTGTGCAACATGGCCAAAATCAAAACAGCCGGCAAATGCCAGACTGAGCACCAAAATAGCTTCCTGGCATGCACTCCAGCTAATTCCAAACCTTCAGCTGTTGGTTTCGAGCCAGTTTTGTAGTTTTGCTTCTGCTGATACCAAAATTTAAAAGCGAGAAAAGTTAACCATCCGTTTGCGATAGCCGAGTCAAAAGGAAAAACCCAATCAGTGATTCCATAATAAGACAAACCAAAACAAAGGGGGAACATCAAAAGAGAATAACGTAAAGCAACTCTCGCATTTAACTTTGGATTTTCAGCAGCTGTCATAACATATCCAGCTTGTTTGTATTGATCTGCAATATTGTGTGATAACGCATTGAAATGGGGAAACTGCCATGCATATAGAAGTCCTGCCAAACACCATGCAGCAGGGTGATTTAATGGTGACGACGATGCCCAACCCATCAAGGGAGGAATAGCGCCAACAATTGCTCCAACCCAAGTATTTATAATAGACTTCCTCTTAAGGGAAGTATAGATCCAAGAATAAAGGACAATATTCAGAAAGCCAAGGAAAGAAACAATTGGATTTACCCCAAACCACAACATTATGCAACCGAGAGACCCAGTCATGGCAGCAAATTTGTACGATTGTGCCGGTGTCACCAATCCTCGTACCACTGGGCGACCAACTGTTCTAGGCATCTTTTTATCAAATTCAGGTTCACGCCCCATATTGATTGCATTTGCTGCTCCTGAACACATCGCTGTTCCAACAGTCAAAAATATCAATTCTGATAATGAGACTGATAGCGGGGAGATGGCATAGGAGCAGATGGAACTTAATGTCACTAACACAGTTAAGTTTGGCTTTGTTAACTTAATGTATGGATTTATCAACTTCTGGAGATCGGATTTAGATTTTGGATACAGATTAGTATTGTCCGAGAGCGATGTGGTTGCAGGCTTTGGCTTTACTTCAAATGGAATATGTGAATTTATGCTTTTTGAGTTAGTTGCGGCCTCTGGTTCTTGACAATTCAACACTTTTGTAGCAACGTCTTCTAACAAGTTATTGTCTTCACTTGAAGGGGTTTGCTTTGAACTTGAATGCAGTGAGGCGGAAAACATCAATTTTCCTGGTTTTGTTCTTAACCAAGATAACTTGGTTTGTTTAGCGTTTAGATATTCATTGCATATGAAGTTCTGTTTAATGATCAAGTTTCGCTTGGTGTTCTTGTAAAAAAAATTAAAGTTAGAAACATTATTAAGCCTTGGATAGGCAAGAATTCTGTTTGACATATTTGGAAATCCTAATGGAATATCGTATGAAGCGTCTGAACCGCTATTCACACGCCCAAATTTGTTGATTGAGAACTGCTGAAGAAGATCAAGTCTGAACTCATTTTTTTTTTTAAATTTCGTTTTTTTTTTTTTGAAAAAAACGGGTTACACACGAAATATCAATTTCTTACTAACTCGCATTATTGTTTTATTTAAGTAATCTATTACTCTTTTGCAGCAGCGGCTCCCTTCTCTTCTTCGATAATCTTAGAACCAACGTCTTCAACATTTGCATCAACGTTGGATTTCTTATCATTTAATGCTTTGTTTTCTAACTTGTTGTCAATCAAATCGTGGAAAGCGATTATAGCTCTCACGAGAGTACTTATGTAAACAATCATCAATTCATCGTTGGTCTTGATGGTGAAGGCAGTAGCCAACGGATTAGAGGAGTAATTATCATGTCCTGCTTTGGTTTCAGAAAAATCTTGGTTTGCTAAATTGGGCAACAAATTGAAGACATTCTGTAACTTGCCCAATATGGTATGGTTGATTGGCAACTTCTTTTGATAGACTTTGTCCAAGTAATTGGCTATTTCTCTGATTTTCTGGTGTAATCCCAACAAAGATTGATAAGTTTGAGTAACTCTTAACGATAAATTGCCTGCAGCTTGATCTCTGATGTCTCTCAACAAATGTTCCACACCAATTTCCTCAGCCTCTTCAGCTTCAATCAAAGAAGGAACATGAACAAAGGTCTTTTCAGCAGCCGATCCATCATTCTTAATATCTTCCACTGCAAAGTATGCATCCGTTGGGATTCCAACTTCTCTTGGTTGGACATCAACAATCAACAATAAAGGGTTAGATGTGTATCTTTTGAAGACATCGTTTATCTTTAAATCAGATGATCTCAATTTGGGACCTGAGTGGTACCAACCAATTAGCTTCTCCTTTGCATTAATCTTCTTGAACATTTCTCCCATTGAGTCTATAAAATTGTGGTCAAGAAACCAAACACTAGGATTCTTTTCATCTTCCTCAAAAGGAATCGCATAGGAGTTGGTGACATTGATGGTATCAGTAGAACTATCACCCAATATAACACCGACAACTCTTTTCTTAGAGTCTTTAGCTACTCTGTTGTAATGATCAACGACAGATAATAACACCAAAGGTGAAACAGTGACCGTCTTCTTTAAAAATGACGATTCGTTGGAGGTAACTGTGGACATTGTGTGTGTGGCAAACGAGATTAAGTGGGATTGAATTCTAAAATCAAAAAAAAACAGATAATACAAAACAATTATCAAACTATTGTTTAAAGTAGTTTCTGTTATTAGTATATTCCTTGTATCAGTTGTTTCCTCAAGTGTTACACTCGTTGGCGTAGAATTGTTGCCTCCCAATTGAGTTTTTCTGATTGATTTTGTGGTCGTGCGAATTGGATAATGTGATTTTAGTAATATAATTTTACGACTGCAACAAAAGTTAGAGAGACCGCTAATCATGTTTGGTCAAGTAGTGATCGGTCCGCCAGGTTCGGGAAAATCTACGTATTGCCATGGAATGTACCAGTTTATGTCTGCAATAGGACGAAAACTGTGTATTATAAATCTTGATCCAGCAAATGATAGACTACCATATCCAAACTGTGCTTTGGACATCAGAGATTTTGTCACACTTGAAGAGATTATGGATGAACTAAGTCTAGGACCAAATGGGGGCTTGATGTATGCTCTTGAAAGCTTGGACGAAGATGGTATTGAACAATTTATAAGTAAAGTCGACAAATTGGTGGCAGATCAGAACTACTTGATATTTGATTGTCCTGGCCAAGTGGAATTATTCACTCATCACAATTCATTATTCCATATATTTAAAAGATTAGTAAAGTCCAAGAGGCTCCGGTTGTGTGTTGTTTCATTAGTGGATTCAATTTATTTGACAAGCCCATCACAATACATTTCAATTCTTTTGCTCAGTTTAAGATCAATGTTACAGCTAGATTTACCACATGTGAACGTGATTTCCAAGATAGATATGCTCAGGAATTACGGAGAACTTCCTTTCAGATTAGATTACTATACAGAAGTTCAAGACTTGAGCTATCTCAAACCGCATTTAGAGAAAGAGTCCAATTCAGTCTTGGGAAGAAATTATGTCAAACTTACGGAGATGATAGGACAGTTGGTTGAAGATTTTAATTTAGTTTCATTTGAAGTGTTGGCAGTTGAAAATAAGCAAAGCATGATCAATTTGCTCAGTGTTATTGACAAAGCAAACGGTTACAGTTTTGGTAGTGAGATCGGAGGAGATTCAATCTGGAGTGAGGCCACAAGACAAGGTGGATTACCTGGCTTCAAAGAGGTTGACATTCATGAGAGGTGGATTGAATTCAAAGATCAGTATGATGCAGAAGAAAGAAAGAATGAAGAAGTGATGAACAATCAGGAATCGTCAACGGATCAACCTGTAAATATGACGGAAGACGAAGAGTGGGAACAAGCTTTAAGGGAGTGGGAGGAAAAGAAAGGCGTTTCTAATCCAATGAGAAGGGCTTAGGACTGTATGATATGGAAGAGTTTTATAGACATTAAAACAACTACAGAATAATAACCTTAGTAAGGTAGTGCGAAACTCGGTTTTTCTGCAATGGCATCATATAGTGATCTACTTGAATAAGTCATCAAACTCCACGAACGCCAGTAGAATGCAAAGTGAAGGGGATTTACTACGAGACCAAGAGAACCTAGCAGCTCTATATTGGCAGGTTTTAAATACTCTCGAACAAATCACGAAGAAGAGAGATCTTTTACAAGATCAGGTGCAAACCAGTAAAAGCACCTTATCACAGATTTCACTGGGCAACGGAGAACAAGTAACTGTTCACATCGGAGATGGATATTTTGTTGAAAAGTCTGTGAAAGAAGTACAGAAGTTTTTAGAACGTCAAATTGAAAGACAAAATGAATCATTGGCCGAGTTCAATTCAAAAGTACAAGAAGCGATGAGTGTGAAAGACAATCTTGAAAGATTACAAGTTGTTGAAGAAACGGCAGTAAATGGAGAAGAATCCTTAGATTCTAAGAAATTCAATGAAGAAGGATTGCCTTACATGGATATCGTTGAAGAACTTGATGACGAGGATAATATTCTAAGCACTAAAATTAATAATAAGAAAGTCAATATTTTAGAAACGATATCTGACACAGATAAACATGGAAACCCAGATCCAGCCGAAAAGAAAACTTCCGGAGGTGATTTCAAGTATATCAAAGAAAATCTTGAAAACAAAGAGGAAGGAAAAGAAGAAGCTGTAGAAGATAAAGACCAACTCAGAGAGTTATTGGAAGATATGGAGATAACCCCAAGAAGTAAAGAATTGGCTCACACTAATATTGACCAGGATGATCTTCTTGAAAAGATAGATCAATTGAATGTCAGTCCGGAGGATAAATTTAAGTTAAAGCAGATTTGCGTTGAACAATTTGACAATTTGAATGAAGGCAAAGAAGCAGAAGATTCCGGAATTCGAGAAACATCCTTGCATAAAGTCTCAAATCTGAGCATTCCATTATACTCCGATCAATCTGAAGCTTCTTTGGATGATGTGAAGTTACAGGAGAGAAACCAAATCCTTGCAAATATCATTCAAGAGAACAACTTGCAAGGAACTCCCAACTCCGGTGGCATTACATCAACAAGTACACCTAATAAAATAAACTCGTCAATTGATAGAGACGATATATTGGAGTTGGAGCTTTTAGCAGATGAACTTGATAACGATAATACAGGTATCAATTTTGCCGACGATGAAGAATGGGATTTTGAGTTTACTGACAATGAGGAGGAAGAAGGGGGAGAAGAAGAAGAAGAAGATGATGATGAAGACAAATACGATAGCATAGCTGATGACTTACTATATGGGACAAGTAAGGCTTTCTTAGGCAATGACCCGGCTGCCGAGAAGGCTAACAGCCTTTTATGGAATCAGATCTTAAACTTACGACTTAATGCAGAAAAACCTAACAACCTTGAAACAGAGCAAGACACTGACGTGAAAAAGTCATGTTTGAAGGATATTGAGCTGACACAGAAAGACAATCAGAAATCAGTTAGATTTTCCGAGAAGTTGGAAATTAACGAAATAGAAAACGTTAGTGAATTCTTGAAGAATGCCGAGGATGAACCCAAGCTCTCCAAGTTTAAACAGGAACGGATTGCATATGGTATTCAAAAAACTCACAACAATGAAACATCTTTGGAGGAAGGTTTTATCTCAAATCCAGTAGCAGATGTTGTGGAAAGAAACATACCAGAAAATGTTCCAGTACCTCCCTTGAAAAACGCAACTAAAAAGTCATTCTTTAAACAAAAATTAGAAGGGAAGAAAATAATTGATAAGAGCAATGATTCTGTCAGATCACTACTGGATCCCATAGATAGAGTGCATTTAATTGAGAAATCAATCCAAGAACACGAAGATAAACTTATTAGCAAAAATATTGATATCGTTGAACCTAAAGATGAGATAATCCAAAACGTTTTTGAAAGGGAAGCAGTTGTTTCTGATATTGTTGAGTCTAACACCTTTAATGGTGGACAAGCTGAGGCAATTCCTAAGGCACCAAAGAAGGTTTCACGTTTTAAAGCTAGTAAGCAAAAACCTCAGACCGAATTGAAAGAAGCAGATATCCCTAAGAAGACTGAACAAGTTTCGAAATCTGAAGAAGTGGACAAACCAGCTGAGGCGCACGAGCTAGCTTTGACTGATGATGATTCAGTCGTGAGAGATACCACCTTGGATTATTTATCTTTACAACAGGATTTGGATACTATGGCTAAAGCGTATACATTGGGCATGTATGACGATGATATTGAAACAGAAGGTCCAGTTGTGAATGAACTCGAAGACTTTGAGATTTTGAATAGAATGATTGAGTCTATGCCTAGTCGTGATAAGATAGAGGATCTCGATAAGAAGAAACAAATTTTAAATAAGTTGAAGGGTGATCAAAGTGTTTTTGATCCTGAATTAGATGAAATTGAAAGACAGGATGAGTTCATCGACGATGAAGACGATGGACCTATTTTAGTCGATGAGATTATAGAGAATGAATTCTCTAACGAAGATATTGAAGAATCAATCGAAAATAATATCTTTGAGCAGGAGATTACTGCAGATTACCATAGACTCCGTCAAAAGATTATATTGCAAAACAATTCCAATGGTTTTAAAAAGACTGACGTAGAATTGGAATTGGAACCTATTGACGAAGAAGGAAACCCGATCAGAGTAAGTCGGTTTAAGGCTGCCAAGATGAATATCAGAAGATAAACTTTGCAGGCAGATAATAATCTGTCCATCTGTGGATAAACCGGCGTCAGGTGTGTATACTGTTTCATTTTTAGAAGGTCGGAAGTAATCTGACCAATCCCCACACTCGCAATCTCGGACTTAGGTGTAACAACTTTTTTGTGCAACGAACGATCCGAGGAAAAAGGACGTTTAGTGGGTAGCATTGGCTAATGAATGTTTTTAATAATATCGAATAGTGATCCATTCTCTGTAGAATTCAAGTCTAATAATAGCAAATATGGGATACTCATGAAAATAGGTACTAATTACACTCTGACATTCTCTATAAACCGTTTTTTCCGTATTACTGGATGGAGGGGCAATCTTTTGACAATAAAATATATCGTGAGCAAATTCTAAATATGAGCGGATTTCAATTCATATTGAATCATATTATTGAATAGCCACGGATTCGGTCAGTTTTCGGCAGACGACCTTATGGCCGATTTCTACGAATCGGTTCTCTCTAGTGCGAAAATGTTCTCAAGACAGTAGGAGTGGACTACTTTGATCTCCGGTTTCGGCTTATCCACGGATCAGCATTACACACGTAGCTACAAATTTTAGTCAAAAAAAAAAGTGACTGGAAACGACCACGTTAGCAACACTCGCGGAGTACCCCATCTGGGGTACTCCGGTAAGACTACAATGATGCAACGCCATAATATTATGGTCATATTTTTTACAACATGAAACCAGCGATTATTTGAGGACCACTCATTTTTACTGAATGTTCTTTAAAGCCTGTATAGTGTCGTGTGTCAAGCCTTACTCTTATCAAGCACAATCACAACGTAAAAGTCACCAATACCCCTCTCTCATCCCCTCGCCACCCAACACAGAAAAACAAGAGATAGATACAGGCATTCTTTGTATGTAGAGCAAAAAAAAAAAGAAATCAAAAATGTTGAGGTTAATTTTTTGATGTTTTTTTTTTGGTTTGTTTTTCAGGGTACGCGACTATATATATAACAAGGGTAATTCACGTAAGTTTGGAGAATTTGCTTAATTCAATTGAAAAAAAATTATTGAAACAGAGTAATTAGTTTTGTTTTGAATCATTATGTCTTCGTTACTTAAACTGAGAGTTAGATACGCCCCATACTTGCAAAGGTTGAGAACTGGGGAACAGTGTGTTGAGTTATTCAAGAGCGGTCAATATTTAGGCTGGTCTGGATTTACTGGTGTTGGTGCTCCAAAAGTCATTCCTTCTGCATTGGCTGACCACGTTGAAAAGAATAACCTTCAAGGTCAACTTCAATTCAACTTATTCGTTGGTGCTTCTGCTGGTCCTGAAGAAAGTAGATGGGCGACTAACAACATGATTCTCAAGAGATCACCACATCAAGTCGGTAAGCCAATTGCCCAAGGTATCAATGAAGGTAGAATTGAATTCTTTGACAAGCATTTATCTATGTTCCCACAAGATTTGACTTACGGTTACTACACCAGAGACAAGAAGGATAACGACTTGTTGGACTACACCATCATCGAAGCTACCGCCATCACTGAAGATGGTTCTATTGTTCCAGGTCCAGCTGTTGGTGCTTCTCCAGAAATGATTTCTGTTTCTGACAAGATTATTATTGAAGTCAATACCAACACTCCATCCTTTGAAGGTATTCACGACATTGACATGCCTGTCAACCCACCATTCAGACAACCCTACCCACACACATCAGCTGATTACAAGGTTGGTACCACTGCTATCCCAGTTGACCCATCCAAGGTTGTTGCCATTGTCGAATCTACCACCAGAGACAAGGTCCCACCAAACACTGAATCTGACATCACTTCCCAGAACATTGCCCAACACCTTATAGAGTTCTTTGAACATGAAGTCAAGCTTGGAAGATTGCCAGAAAACTTGCACCCATTACAATCTGGTATTGGTAATATTGCTAACGCTGTTGTGGAAGGTTTGGCCTCTTCGAAGTTCAAGAACTTGTCTGTTTGGACTGAAGTCTTGCAAGATTCTTTCTTGGACTTCTTTGAATCCGGTTCCTTGGATTTTGCCACTGCCACTTCTATTAGATTGACTGAAGAAGGCTTTGAAAAGTTCTACCAAAACTGGGATTCCTACTCCAAGAAGTTGTGCTTGAGATCTCAAGTGGTATCCAACTCTCCAGAAATTATCAGAAGATTGGGTGTTATTGCTATGAACACTCCAGTTGAAGTTGATATTTATGCTCATGCCAACTCTACTAATGTGATGGGTTCCAGAATGTTAAACGGTTTGGGAGGTTCTGCTGATTTCCTTAGAAACGCCAAGTTGTCGATTATGCATACCCCATCTTCCAGACCATCCAAGATTGATCCAACCGGTCTTTCTTGTATTGTCCCAATGGCTTCTCACGTTGACCAAACAGAACACGACTTGGATGTTGTTGTAACTGAACAAGGTTTGGCTGATCTTAGAGGCTTATCTCCTAAGCAAAGAGCTAAGGTGATTATCGACAAGTGTTCTCACCCAGACTACAGAGCTCAATTGCAAGACTACTTGGAAAGAGCTACCTTCTACGCTGAAAAGAAGAAGACTTTGCATGAACCTCACATCTTGAAGGACGCATTCAAGATGCACATTAACTTCCAAGAAAATGGTACTATGAAGTTGGATTCTTGGGACCAAAAATTCTAAATATTTCCCCTCCTCTATAATAACAAACTTGAGCTAGTGTGATATATGAAACCCATCCAATATATGATAAAACTCAACTCATCGTTTACTCGTTTAGCCTGCAAAGAAAGAAAAAAAAAGAAAACAGACGAAAGGGTGCAAAATGAGGGGATAGAATCAAGCAACAATTGGGATCTAAGACGGTAGCTGGTGAAATTCCCCTCTTTTTATCTTCTCCTCTTTAACACACAAATGCGTACAAGTACCAATTTTTGGGCAACAAAAAATTTCTGGAGTAGTGGAGAACTAATGTCACCTCAACAGCAGGTGCGAAATTTTTGAATTTCATAAGTGTGTATGTAAAACTATATGCCATCTCTGAATCAAATAACAGAACAGTAGCAACATTGAATGCTTGAACTGACTAAAAAAAAAAAAAAAAAACCGCCAAAAAAGGAAAAAAACACCAAGCAATGATGAGACATAAAATTGACATGCATGAAAATTTGACAAAAGTTGAAGACTCATTCAAAACAAATTTCAGCCCTAAATAACCATTAGGAAGGGGAATATTACGACTTAAAAAAATAGTGCAAATTCTTAAAATAGTATGTAGCCACATAAAGCATAAAATAACGTGACAGATTCTTTAAAGACAACTGACAGGTACTACTAAGAAAAAAACTCAGCATTCATCTCTCAGATGTGTACATAAGTAAAATGTCGGCATCATTTACGAACTTTTTTTCGATTATTATGAAGTAATGCAGGAGAATGATTACATGTTAGGGTGACTTTTTACATTTTCCAACTATTACGAGTTCCAAAAACGGGAATAAATCATATAAATCCTCAATGAGGAAACTCAATTTTCTCTGATAACCTGGTATCTTAAATGAACCATTGATTAATAACTTGTTACTTCAATTGAAAGTTGGCCTGAAAAATATCACATTAATTAGAACCTAGAGATACATTTTCGATGTCTCGCTAATGTAGTTACTTGGTTAATTTGAGATTCCATTTTGATCGTCTTTTTTTCTAAACATAATTTTAACTTAGATCTGACTAAATTACACAGATTTCGTAGTTCAACTACAATCGCGATTTTATACAATTTTTTTGGGTTGCGTTCACTCCTTTTTGTCATTTATGTCAATGTCTTTCTTTCCGTTGATGGATGACTGACTAAGCTTTATTGCAGCATCTTCACTCTTTCACAGTTCTTTCTAACGTAAGACAAAAATAAAGTGATTCTTATTCTCACTAATGTGGATTATTCCCGAATACAACCCACAAATCGAGTCGGCTAGCCTTCTGGCTAAAGACAACGACAGTCTGAGAAAAATCTCAAATACCAATAAGATAATTACCTATATGGGCAGAACTAAGTCTGTTTTGGACGCCTTATTACTTTTTGAAGCGACAAGATTGGAGTTACTTCCAACTATTAATCGACGTTTGAATAATATCGAAAAAGAAAAGTACATTAAACCGAATACGGTATTTGTTTGGAATGAAACACAATGTGGAATGAAAAGATGGACTGATGGAAAGGTTTGGTCACCTTCAAAGGTTCACCACGGTCAATTTTTACTTTACAAACAGTTACCAAAAGAAAAGAAATCTAGCAAAACGTCTGAATCGCAAACAACATCGACTGACAAAACTCAAGAGGAGCCTTTACTAGTGAAACAAAGCTTCTCAATTATTACGAAACAGAACCAAAAGCTTCATTTAATTAGCTATTATCTGTTTGATCCTTTGGACGAAATGAAATCGAGGAAAAGAAAACGAGCTTCGATGAAGTCTGATGTAACTGATAATTTGGTATCATCATCATCTGACGATGAAACCGTGGACTCTGTTCTTGTTCCTTCAAAGGATCCTAAACTCAAGCATTTGCAATTAAGTAATGTCATTTATCCTGAAAATTTATTGACCAAAGAGAGAATAAAGCACTCTAGAATTGACTCTACTAGTGAACCAGAGGACCAAAATGTCGCTAAAACTGATGATTTACAACGTAACAGATTGAAAAGTACGCCTGTTATTACTAATGACAGCCAGGAAAGATCTGTTCTGGCTCTTGAATCCAAAAAAATCAGCATACAACAATTAAAACCAAAATCGCCTTCTTTTGCATCAATGTCATCTACACCATCGTTTGTATACTCTTCCAGCAGTGAAAATAGATTGCTACATTCAACACAAGAGTTTAATTCAAATAAGCAACTCAAATTTAATGATATTACGAGCTCCCAAAGTCATACCCCATCATCATCATCATCATCATCATCATCATTATTATATACTTCAACTTATTTCAACGCATATGAGGCTTCAGGTGGAGCGAATATCCACAAACTTCAACTACCTCCACCGGCACAATCATCTCGAATGAAATACAGTGCTAACGATTTTCATGCCTTAGGTGTACTCGATAGAGAGTTTTAAGTTAGATAGTACAACATAGCAGTAGTACGGGAAGTACATTTTATATAGGTTATGTACGGCCACCTATTTTTATTTAGAAAAATGCTTCTAAAATGTATCTAGAGTACACAAATTATTAATACGTTTAAGCCTGTTTCAATCTTTCCCTCCAAAATTTGACCTGCTTAGCAATTGCATACCTTAGAGATTTGATGATTCCGGAGCTGAAAACACCTTTGATTCCTTGCTTAATAGAAGATGCAGTGATAGTCCTACTTACAATCTTGATCAAATTTTTTGCCAAATCTTCGTCCTTAACAATATCTTTGATAGATTTATCTTGGTACATCTGGTACAACCTGGTTCTGAACTGTAATGGCAATGTGCTCACCAACTTTATCTTGGTGTTCACAGGTAAGTTCTTGCGGAATGTCCTATTTGGCATGCTATTATCTGTTATTATAATACAGTTTCTGTGCACAAAATATTCCAAAATTGGTTCATACAATTTCTTGAAGAGCAAAAATTGTTTATCAACAATATTCTTGACCTTGTTTGGGTTTTCTCCACCAATGTACATTCTGAAATCTCCCAAGTATGATAAACTGGTAATTTTTTCATACAACTCCACTTCAGTGAATTGATTATTTTCCATTAACAAAATGGATAATGTCATAGCATTCTTCAAATTGAATTGGTTCATGAATTTGATAACTTCATCATCATCTCTTATAAAATTAACAGGTTTATGCAATCTGCCGGCAAAATACAATGAACTCCACTCACTTAAGTCTATCAAGGAGGTTTTCCTGGAAATTATGCCGTATTTGATAGTCCCATGGTCAGTTTTAACAAAGGGATTAAAATAAATTCCGCTTCTTCCTTGTATTAAGTTAATCAAAAAGGGAAATCGAACGGAATAGTGGTTTGGAAATTGTTTTAAGTTTTTCCGGTGGAAATCATCATTATTGTCCACCACATTTATAAAATCAATTTGGGGTTCTTCACCTTGTTTCTTGTCATATCCAATTTGAGGAAATACTCCAGAACCGTATCCAATAGCTACTTTTATTGGCGTATCAAATATGCGAACGATTTTTTGTAATTTTTCCTGCTGTGAACTGTTTTCTGATGTGATTTCTAGTTCCTGGTTTCCCGCCTTAAAATCCTTTGGAATTATAAGCTTTTGGAATCCTCTAAATCCTTCACGTATTATTGGTTTATAATATTTATCAGAATATGGTGTGGTGTGAGTAGGAGCATTGAAGCCACTGGTGGAACTATTGAACCGAAAGTGACACTTGGTCCATCCTTTAAACATGAGTCGTGAAATAAAACAAAAGACTGATATATATGTAGATGATTGAAGGATATTTTAATGGAAGAATGGAAGGAGGGGAGCCACTACCGATTCTGTTAATATGTACAAGAAATTGAGAAACAAACGGCGTTTGCCTTGTGAAGGGAAATGCTGGACTTTGGATCAATCTTCTATGTCTTCTGTATACAAATGAAACCAGAATTTTTGTCGCTTGAGAATTATTCAATCACGTGTAAATTCACGTGCAAAACTCACGTTATTTAAAAAAAAAACAATTTTTTTTTCTTTCTGATATGATTCATAGTTTCGAGCGATACCGGCATAAAACGTTGACTCAGTTTTGGTGGGAAACGATAATCAAAAAAAAAGTGAATCTGTTTCTTTACTAAATTCAACAGTAAACATGTCTCAAGTGTACAGATCTTCTCGTTCCAATGCTGCTCAGGCCTTATCTTTTGAAGATGTTGTCATGACTGGGTTGGCTAAGGATGGTGGTTTGTTCTTACCATCTCAGATTCCAAAGTTACCACCATCCTTTTTGGAAGAGTGGAAAGATTTATCTTTTAACGAATTAGCGTTTAACATTTTGAGATTATATGTGGATCCACAAGAAATCCCTGATGCAGACTTGAAGTCCTTGATTCAAAAGTCTTATTCTACGTTTAGATCCAGCGAAGTCACTCCATTGAAAAAGATTGACTCAGATTTATACTTGTTGGAGTTATTCCATGGTCCTACTTATGCATTCAAGGATGTTGCTTTACAATTTGTTGGTAACTTATTTGAATACTTTTTAACCAGACGTAACGCCAAGAAGGCAGCTGGTGAAGATCGAGATGTCATCACCGTGGTTGGTGCCACTTCTGGTGACACCGGTTCGGCTGCCATCTACGGTTTACGTGGCAAGAAGGATGTCTCTGTCTTTATCTTGTATCCAACTGGAAGAATCTCTCCTATTCAGGAAGAACAAATGACTACTGTTGAAGATGCCAACGTTCATACCTTGTCTGTCAGTGGAACTTTCGATGACTGTCAAGATATCGTCAAGCAAATCTTTGGTGACAAAGAATTTAACGAAAAGTACCATGTTGGTGCCGTTAACTCCATCAACTGGGCCCGTATCTTGGCTCAACAAACCTACTACTTCTACTCCTACTTCCAGTTGAGAAAGCAGTTGGGTAACTCGGACGATAAGATTAGATTTGTTGTCCCATCTGGTAACTTTGGTGATATCTTGGCCGGTTACTATGCAACTGAAATGGGTTTACCTGTTGACAAATTGATCATTGCTACCAACGAAAATGATATTTTGGACAGATTCTTAAAGACTGGTCGTTACGAAAAGAATACGAGCGGCGATGAAGCTGTTAAGGCCACTTACTCCCCAGCTATGGATATCTTAATCTCTTCTAACTTTGAAAGATTGTTATGGTACTTGATAAGAAACACTGTTGCTAACGGTAATGATGAAGAAGCCGGTGCCACTTTACAACAATGGATGAACCAATTAAAGACAACAGGCTCTGTGGTTGCTTCTGATGCCGTGGTTGAAGCTGCAAGAAGTCTTTTTGGTTCTGAAAGAGTTGACAACGAAGATACTGTTAAGACTATTAAGGAAGTCTACTCGAATCATCCTGAGAATTACGTTTTGGACCCACACACTGCTGTTGGTGTGGCCACTTCTTATAGATTTATCGCTAAGGATCAAAAGGAAGACAAAGTCAAGTACATTTCATTGTCTACCGCTCACCCTGCCAAGTTTTCTGAAGTTGTTAACAAGGCTTTGGACTCGTTTGAAGGTTATTCTTTTGAAAAGGACGTCTTGCCTCTTGAATTGAAACAATTAAGCACCAAGGAAAAGAGAATCAAATTAATTGACGAAGCTTCATTAGAAAGGGTTAAGAAGGCTATTATTGAACAATTGAACCAATAAGCTATATTCATTTCTGCAAAATCATAAATAGTAATTCAAACATCAATTATTGTATTTAAGTGAAGTACAATATCCACTGGACTCTTGAACCATAAGTCATCACTCAAGTAATACTCATCCATCAGAATTGGATTCCAAGAATATCTCTTTGGCCATACAGTCTCCTTGAGCTTCAGATCATCATATAATGAATATCTTCTGGTAGACATTCCACCGTTCAATGGAATAGCCAAGGCTGCACCATCCAATACCTCTTTCTTGGGTTGAAAGTCTTCAATTTGAATGTCCTCGAGTTGGATATCCGCCAGTTCAATTTCTTTTAACTGGATTGAACTCAGAGGACTGAAATTCAAAGTACTATTATTCAATGGACTGTTCAATGGACTATCAAGCATTGGATTGAAATTCAAGGGACTGTCAATCAATGGACTGTCAATCAATGGACTGTCAATCAATGGACTGTCAATCAATGGACTCTCGACTGTAGATACATCATTCTTTGGACTGTCAGCTGATGGACTGTCAACCAGTGGACTACTCTCATTTGATAAATTATATGCTAATGGACTGGATTTGGTTGGTGTACTATTCAACGTAGTCTTCGATGTACTTCTTTCACTTGATTTTCTTGCCATAGTTGTATCGCACTTCGTCACGTCATTAACTTCGTCATACTTATTGGTCTTCTGGGATTGTTTTGGAGACACCTTTGGTGAATTTTTTGTACCCGGCGAAATACTCTTTTGTTTCTTTAATGGTGAATGAGACAAAAGTGGAAGAACTTTGTTATGAATGAAGTTATTTTCATGAAGTTTAAATTTCTTCTTGAGCTTTCCATCATTCTTCCTTGCCTTTTCTTCCATCTTCTCGGTTTGCTTGGAGTACTTTCTAAGATCTTTGTAAAACTTTGGCCATACTTGAGTTATCACCTCCAAAAAAGGTGTATCATAGTGTAAGACGTCAGAATATTTACACAGACGAATTTTGTGTAATACCGGATATGAAGTTGTGGAGATCTCCATTGCTTGTGGTAAGTAGTTCCATAACAATTTCACAATCATGAACCATTCAAGGTCAGAAATCTGATCAGCATTATACTTTGAAAGAATGCTATGGATCAATTCTACCTTCATGGATTCAGAGAAGTCTTCGTTGGATAATGCTTCTCTAATTCGCGTGCTAGCACTTTGGTACTTCAAGTAAGGCTTTAGAGCAGCCGAGAGTTTTTCCCAATCAATAGGAATTGTCTTGTCCCGTTTGTTTTCCAAACAATACTTGGATATATAATCGTCAAAGTGTCTTGGTTTAGGTTCGATTCTGTGGGCTACTCCAATTATGCTTGCCACAAATAAAGTATCAGGAATATCAAAATCTGTCTTGTATTCTAATAACTTCATTACCCAAGACGCGTAATCTTCCATTGACCTTACATTAATAGATTTTGGAAAATTTTCTAAACGATATTGTTCACTGGCGAGCTGATCAGGGTTTTGTAAGGAGGCAGTGTATTCAGAGTATCTTCTCAGTTCAGACTTTTGGTCAGGGAACCCAGCGTAGTGGTATATCAAAGGTAAGAAGTCTGCTTCTTGAGATGTTTGAGACACGCTCTGGGTATCAAGCATTCTTTGTAATGACAACTTGCTTTCTCTAGAACTTACTTCTCTCTCTGGATAGACAACGTCAATGCGTTGTACAAACTTTCTAATTAGCCATTCTATAGTGTTAAATATCGTGTTTAAATCTTGTTTAGTGTTTGGAGGTTCAGCCTTTTGTAATAAACTGGCCACTTGGCGGGAAAGATATTCGAGTTCAGAGATGATATCTTCAGGCAAAATGTGACAAACATCTTCCTCCCGTGGGCTAGGACTAGTTACAGCAGCAGACATGGTAGTTTGGATTGAGTTGTGGGGCTGATAACGAATGCGGAAGAATCGGCGAAAGTGGTCTTATTTATTTGACATAAAATTTCAAACACCTGTTTTAATTTGGCTGCGAATTTGATCAGGACCTCAAAAAAAAATAAAACCACTTCAACACACGATTCTTACAATTCCGAATCACAGTATCAGGTTAGTTTATTTTTTTTTTGTCTTTACTTGTTTTCGCGATTTTTTTTTTATTTTTCGACTCAGGGTGTTCATAGCCGAATGTTATTTTTGCAATCTTCCATTTTTTCTTTATTACAATTCCTTTTTCTTAACGGCAAGATTTCCGTTATTTATATCAACCTCGTATCCAGCATCTTGTAAGACTTGATCGTCAACGACTTTTTTGGCTTCTAAATCGGCCACAAATTTCTGATTCTCAGGATTATTAGCAAGTAAAAATTTAAGGCACATAATCGACCGTTCCTTAACAAACGGATTATTTTCGTCTATTATACAGTTTGAAAGAATAACCGCCAATCCACCGAGGTTGCGAACCTTCTCTTGTGATTCAAACGAGTCATGTACGAGGTAAGAGATAATTTCAATTATCAATGATTTTACCTGTGGATATCGCATCTTTTTACCCAACTCAGTAGCCTTGATTTCGGAATCTGGCACTTTCAGGAACTTTTCCCGATCTTTGATAGTAATTGGCTTCACATTTTCATGAACCACTTTAAGTAAACCAATCAAATGATCAAGTAAAGAATAATGCTCCAAGAATTGCTTTGATTGATTGTATTTGCACAAATCTCCAAGAACATCCAACAAAATTCCAAGGATAATCTCAAGATCTTCACTGTACGCAATCTCTTGATTCTCCAATTGCTGTATTGCCTGTTTGGAATAAAAGATAAACAAATCTGAGTTCCACGAAAGTAACGACGTAAGTTGGTAGTTATTCCAATCCTCTCTAGAAGTGATCACTAACTGGGCTAACTTAAGCCAGGGAACAAATTCAGATTCTTGCTGCTTTGTAAAGATCCATTTCCCAAAACTTTCGTGAGTAATCACATCATAGAGAGTCGCCATTAATACTGTCGATGATGGAGAAAGTGTCTCCTCAAAGTTAATCTTGTTAAAACTATCCAATAAGAATGTCATTGTTGGAGTTGAATCGGACCTTAATAAATGATAAAGGTTCAAGTTATGGTACGTTTCCTCATCAATGCCCTGGAATACCTTTCCTAACGCAAGAATACTGACTTCCCTAAACTTTGAGCATTCAGTCTGTTCGTGTAAACTATTTATTTGATACACAACCTCCTTAGAGTTGATATCATCATCATTTTGTTGATAAGGACAATTGACAAGTATTTGAAGGAAAATTTCAAAGGTCCTACCGTAAAATTCGTTACTCTTGGAACAATTGTGTGCAAATTGGTTGAAACTCTTCAACAACTCCAACAATAAAACGTTATCTATTCCTTGGGGATAACTGATTATCAAGTTTCGTACAAAAACCAAAATTGCCCGGAACAACCTTATATTATTTGTCGATTCAAGAGTTTCCTTCTTGTTGCTGAAACCAATACACTCAAGCAATTTACCCCAAAGATCTTCTCTTGTGGCAAGATCTGCTCTGGTAGATTCATCGGCTCCAGTGAGATTAATTACAGAGCCAAGAAACTGTAATTGTTCATCAAACTTTGGGTTACTATCCGTACTCAAAAATGAACTCTTGATACTCTCCAAGTATTCTATTATCTCTTGCTCCATCAAATACAATTTGAACTATTCTGAGTATTGGTTACTAATTGGATCGGTTGATGAGGTCGTGCAAAAATCATTTTCACCATTTGAATCCCACGAAAGGAACCATTACAACAGCTATCTGTGGATAGATCGCCATTTGTAATCTATGATTCTTTGTTAACTATTGTTAGTTTTAAAGGATTCACAATGACTTAGCTTTAAGACAAAAAAAAATAATGGACGAGATCGGAGTCGAACCAATGACCTTCTGCTTGCAAGGCAGACGCGCTACCAACTACGCCACACGCCCAGTACATATCTTACGTTGGCACATGAGAGAAATACATTCTCTTTAATTAATCACCATATCTAACGTTTGGCTTAGTACGCTTAATTCCTAGAACTGGTATCAAATACAATTTCCCATTAATATCAAGCTAAGAGAAAACAAATTCTTGTTATCTTTTTTAGGTTGGAATACTATTTTTTAGAATTCATGTATTTCATGGGTAAGAAGACAAGCAAACTCATGTGTCTCACAGTCGAGATCCATAATATAAGTAACCTTTACGTAATTTAGTTTAAATATGTTCATATTTTAGCAGCTCTCTGTCTGTCAAGTACTCTAAATAATCAAGATTTAGTTTGTTAAATATTCAAGTCCAGGATCTTAAACCAGAGTTTAAATCTAAGTTTATACCGAAATGCAGATACTCTTTAAACTTAGCCTATGTATATCAATCTAAAGAATGTCTAGGTTCTTTTAAACATAAGCTTGTTATATACTTCTCCTTAGTGAAATTAGTCAAAATCAGTAAGATTAAATTAAGGTTTAGGCTCTCAAAAATACGATGACAAGATAGGCACGAGTCGCCACAAAAAGTCGGCGGTATAAATGGCCAATCATGATCAAAACTGTCCCACCGCCTTGATTTATGTTGTATCTAATCACTTTGTCAACTTTTGGGATTAAATGGTAGGTATTCAGGAAATTCCATTTATTTAAAAATATCTGACAAAACCTCAACTTCCCGAGAATAAATAATCATCAATACCTTAACGACTTTCTTAAAAGCAAGCACATTATTTGATGAAGTAAGAATAATTAAAACTCTTCTTTAAAGTTCAGACAAAAAGGATAATAATTGAGTCCATGGCAGCAGTCTTTAAAGTTAGGACGTCGTGAAGAAATATCGAGGGTCCAAAAATCTAAACTAGGATCAACGAACTTGAGAGAATAAACTCTACGGAATGGCTTAAGAACTCATAAACAGATTATTACATTTCCTTTTGAACGGCACACTTCGTAACAATATAAGTTAGTTTAAAATCTAGTGTTACTTTGCAGACTTATTTGGAAACTTTTTGCTTGAGATTCAAGCCATCTAGATTCATTCCACTAGTATTAAAATGTTGTCGAAGGGAGCGTCATCTAATAAGAGAAATATACAAAAGTCCCATTACCTTTGAACCTGTTTAATCAAAATAGAAGAAAGAACGGCTTTAAGAATCAAAGTCTGGAGACTCGCCATCATCTCCAGAATAGGTCAGAGGTATCATTAACAAACTTCTCTAAAACACTTTGAGCTAAATCTTGAAAGACTATCATGTTGATAGCAAGATTTTTTTTTAAAAAAGGAAACCAATTCTTAGCTTTATTCGATGCGTTTGTTTGGAGATGTTTGGTCAGAAGTAATCCAAATAGGATGTTGGTAGTTTGAAGCTAATGCTGGTATAACATCACTGAATTATGTATATTCAAAACGTATTATGTACAAGGAGTTATGAATTATGGTAAGAATTTTTGGAGTTTTTTCAAGTGGTTACCTCTAGAACCAACCTTAACAAAAGAATCCAAGTGGCGCAACGATGGGGTACTGAATCCTCCGTTGCCGTGGTTTCTGCCTGCCTGTTTTCTCTTGATACCAGTACCGGTCTTTATGAATCTTTTGTCGGCTGCTTTATGGGATTTCATCTTGTTTCTAGTCTGAATCAAGGTATTCACAGTTGGCTTTCTGCCTAACACTGCTTTGGAAGCATACTGTAACAAGGAACCAAACATTATCTATGTTTAGGGTTGGTTAGATGTTGGAATGAAAAAAAAAAACCGATTTTCGATCCTCACTCCAGCAGCCCATATTGGTAAATACACGATGATCCAATATTAAGCTTTCCATGAGTTTTAATTGTAGACAATGTTTTGGAGGTTTTACCGATAACTTGAAATCAGTAAGTAATGATATTGTAAGTTAGAGTGTGAATCAATATCCGAATACCAACTTAGATTCTATTTTTACTGCCAAGTATTTTGCATTCATGTTCGGAAATGCGGGTTTGCAAGTCTTAAAAATGAAATAAATCAACCAAAGAACAGTACCAAAGATTTCAGTGTTGAGAGCTATAACAGTTATTGTCTATTAGTGTTGTAGAACGTTTAGATTTGTTTATGTTGAATTGTTTTAGTCTAAAAAAAGTTTCCTTCAAAGAAAGATTATTGTTTTTAGGAGTAGTTTTGTTTTAATATAATACTTTTACTGATAGTAACCAGTTTTCATTTGTCAAAAATCGGTTTGTCGATATCTAGAAACTAATCATATATTGAAGACTATTTTATATTTCTATCTCTTTAGTTTTCTCATAAATAAAAGTAGTTTTCCAATAGGAATGAAAAAAAAGTGGGAATTCAATCATTTTTATGAATAATTTTCAAAAAAGTAAAAATTATTTTCACAAGAAATACATTCATCCACCAGATTGTAAAATGATTTATCTTCTTCTAAGTTTGCTGAAAAGTCGTTTTAATTTGTTGATAAATCTTTCTCGGTGACTTGTATTGAGATCCGAGAAATAGGTATAAAGATCAATACTTCTTGTTCTACGTATTGCTTCTCCGTCGTTGAATGATATTACTGAGGTAAGGGTGTAGTTACTAGCCGAAGACCAGGTTCTCACATCAAAAACGGCGTCGATATGGTCGCTAGCAGCCTGGTAGACATCTTCTAGATTGTCATCATCATCAGTTTCCCGGGAAATCGGTGGTCTGATCAAGTTGGAGAAGTCTGGTGGAGGTACTGGAACAAATGAGATTGGTCTTTCCAGAAGTGCGGTTGATGCTGGTACCAGATGGGTGTTCTCAGGTTCAGGTTCAGGTTCTGGAGAGTCTACTGGTGAATACTGGTAGTTACCAAAAAGGGCATCTTCGAGAACTTCTGACACCACCGACCACGAATCGCAAGTAGAGATCAGATGTGACATTTATCAGTTAGGAGACTTAGGGAGGAGGTGAGGGATTACCGGCGGTATACAAAGCACTGAATCCGATGAAAGTTTCATATAGCTGCAAAAAGCTGTTTGTGGATGCGAAAGACACAGACAGAGAGAAAAAAAAAATTGAGACACGTACAATACAAAACGAACCATTAAGAAACGTAATATTAATAAACAAGTTTTAGTGGCAAGATAATTCTCTTACTGCTGGTGCAAACGGAGAACCCCAAAAGTAACTGCCTATCGCAGCTCCAAGAGCCACTGCAATCATGAACCAGCCATTATACGTCATAAATACCAACATCAACAAAAAGGAGTAACCGACCTGAATGCCGTAAAGCGCGGCTTTCTTGAGCTTAAACTTGCGAAGAGCAGCATCGGAGGAATTTGGCGAACTTCCAGTCGGAATTCCCGCTTGACCAAGTTCCCATCTTCCAATCCAGTATTTGATAAATTCATATGCGGCGGTGGCGGCAACAATTGCTAAAAATGTTAACACGAATCCGGGGAGGGTTTGAACATGCCACCACCGGAACACGACACAGGTATTTTTCCAGTCCCATGTAAATATCATGTTCATGGAACATGTTTGTGGCATCTCATGACCAGGCATGGTATGGCCAGGCATATCGTGTCCCATAGAAGAATGTTGCATGTGGTTCATGATATAAAGTTGATTTCGTTTCCTTTAACAAAGGACCACGAAAAGTGAGAATCGAGACGAAGCGAGGATAGTGCTGTTCTTTTTTTTTTTTGATGTTGCAGGAAAACTTGCGCATATTGGTTCGAACACGACTCCGATCCGCGAAATTCCAAAAACCATCTTTAAAATAGTTCCGATAAAGCGCGAAGCCAAGGACCCTGAAACATTAATTGCAAATGAAGATACTCAGCGATGAAGAAAGAGATGCACATATTTCACATGTGAAGTCTGAGGCAGCAAAAGGGTTTTTTTACGGCTCGATTTTGTCTGCGGGGATTTTTGTGTACATGAAAAACCGGCAAGCGGCGCGGTTCAAGTCGTTCAATCCGTCGATCAAGACATGTATTTTGACGATGCCAACGATTGCCGTGACTGCGTTCTGGGCCGATCAAGGTTCGTGGGAGTTTGATAAACAAATGCATCAATCGGAGTATCATGAAGGAAAGTTGTTGAAGGAGTATCGTGAATGGAACAATCTTTCATTACTGGACAAGACGTTCCAGATGCTCAACAATAACAAGTATCCAATTATCTTTACATCGTGGCTTGCATCACTTTATGGTTCATGGACGCTTGTGAACCGTGATAAGATCATGACAACTGCACAAAAGGCGGTTCAGGCAAGAATGTATGCTCAAGGAATCACAATTGTGTTGTTATTGGGCACGATTTTGTTGGCAATGAAAGAAGAAGAAATTAACAAGTCGAAACCACCACCAATTCCCGAATGGAAACAGATTTTACTTGAAAGAGAACAACGTAAAAGAGAACAAGAACATCAAGTACAAGAGAGAAAGTAAGTAAAGTGAAGATGATGAAGATGATGATGATGTATATAGAATTCACGTGACCGATGAGAAAATTTATAGTAAAAGTAAAGTAAAGTAAAGAAATTGTAGTTTAAAATTGAAAATAGTGAGGATGCCACCAAAGAATAAGAAGAAAGAAATTGTTCAAGACGAACGTTTTCAGGCTATTGTGCTTACTGATTCGTATGAAACTCGGTTTATGCCGTTGGTAGCCACGAAACCGCGGTGTTTATTGCCGTTGGCCAACGTTCCATTACTCGAATACACGCTCGAGTTTCTTGCCAAAGCCGGCGTCAATGAAGTATATTTGATGTGTACGTCTCATGGTGAACAGATTCAACAGTATATTGAAAACTCGAAATGGACTTCCAAAAACTCACCGTTTCAAATTAGTACGGTGATGTCGCTTGAGTCACGGTCAGTTGGTGATGCCATGCGTGATTTGGACAATCGAGGCTTGATTTCCGGCGATTTCCTTCTTGTTTCAGGTAATGTGGTGACAAATATGGATTTCAGTAAGGCAATGCGTGCCCATAAGCACAGAAAACAGCAAGACAAGGACCATATTGTTACAATGGTGCTCACACCAACCTCGCCGCAACATCGCAGCCGTTCACATGTAGATGCCGCTGCATTTATTCTCGACAAAAAGACCGACAGATGCATCTACTACCAGCCAATTCCACTGGGAGACTCGAAAAAGGGCAGTATTGCCATCGACCCCGAGTTGCTTGACGATATTGAAGATGAATTCGTAGTGAGAAACGACTTGATCGACTGCCATGTTGATATCTGCTCACCACACGTTCCCCAGATCTTCCAGGAGAACTTTGATTACCAATACTTGCGTTCAGACTTTGTTCGTGGAGTTTTGACCTCCGATTTGGTCAAGAAAACGATTTATGCGTACATCACTGACGACAGCTCCGAATACGCAGCTCGAGTCCTGAGCTGGGTGACCTACGATGCGATCTCCCAGGATATATTGGCCAGATGGTGCTATCCACTTGTACCAGATGCCAATTTGCTCGAAAACAATTCATACAGCTACGAGTTCAACCATATCTACAAGGAAGAGAAAGTGATATTGGCACAGTCATGTAAGATTGGCAGCCGTACTGCCATTGGAAGCAACACTTCGGTGGGCGAGAAATCGTGCATTAAAAAGAGTGTTGTTGGCAAGAACTGTACCATTGGAAACAATGTGATCATCGACAACTCGTACGTATGGGATGGTGCGGTGATTGGAGACAATACTGTGATCACCAATGCGATTGTGGCACTGAACAGTACTATTGGCAGCGACGTTACATTGAGTCCTGGTGTTGTGATTGGTTTCAACGTCCGGATCGGTCAGGGAACTCACGTTCCGCTCAACACACGTGTTGGTGACCAGCCGTTCAAGAAAGACGATTCATTTGGCTTTGATGATGAGCAGACTAACGAAGCAGAACCAGAAAATGATATTGATATCGTGGGCGAAGATGGAAGTGGATTCGTGTATGTATCTGACCGTGAGTTTGACGACGAATCCGAGTCTGAAAGCAGCAACGGAAACCAATACTCTGGCATGGTTTATCAGTTCAGGGGTCTTAACTTTTCGGACGAATCGATTGCGTCGGTTACACAGTCGAAGGTGAAGAAGCACAAGAAGCAGAGACGACTTTCGGCGACGTCGGTGCTTTCGACCGACTTTGAGGCGTACTCCGAGGAAGAAGAAGAGGAAGACTTTGCTGTGGAGGCGATAGCGACGGTTAAGCGTGCGTTGGACAACAACCACGACTTGGATACTGCGTTATTGGAGTTGAATACTTTGCGGATGTCGATGAATGTGACTTACCACGAAGTGAGAAAGGCGACGGTTGAAGCCTTGGTTGATAAGATCATTGAGTTTATTGCTACTGGCACATTGGAACCACAGGAAGCCGGAGCCAAGATCTTCAAGCATTGGGGTCCATTGTTTAAACGGCAAGTGTTTAATGAGGACGAACAGGTGGACTTGTGTTCGGTGTTGGAGGCGAAGATTGCAGTGCAAGACAAGACATATAATCAAACGCTTCTTTTCCTTGCACTTCGGATTCTTTATGAGCTAGATATTTTGGAAGAAGATGCGATTTTGACATGGTGGAGTGACGGCAGCGAATCGGCTGTGCGTGGATTAACGGCGCAGTTTATCCATTGGCTCCAGGATGCGGAAGAAGAGAGTGAAGAAAGTGATGAAGAGTAAAATAGAATAATACAATAATTCATTGATTAAAAATTACTTGAAATATATACTAGAAACAAATTGGGTAAAAAGATGGTCAATCCAATTTATGATGGTAAATAGAATTTATGATGATCAATCCAATTTGTCAATGGTATTTTATTGAATTAAATGATATCAAAAAAGTAAAGGATTGAAGCATATCGAAGTTAATAAAGGAATTAATTAAAAAATTAACAGTTAATTAAAAGGATTCAATGAATTGATTAATTAATTTGTTCGATTGATTTTATAGTTATCAAAATTAAAGTAACGATTTGTCATTCTCTGTTCTAACTGATTTACAATATGAATTTGGTCTTTATCGTTCAACATTCTAGTCACTAAATCTTATCTTAGATTCTATATTCTTCTGAGTTCAGACTTCCATATTTAGACAGAGTTTTCTCCTAGAGATGACTTGCTCAACTTTGGTAAGCCTGTTTTTTTTTGATTCCGAGCGTCTGTCAAACTACGATCTTTAATCAAACCTCTAATCAGACTTTGACCGTTGATTTTTTGCCTTAGTCCACTGATCCATTGATCTATTGTCACGAACCTATTGGCTGCTGAATTAACTGTCTTGTTACTACTGAGATCTCTTGATAAACGTACATGTTGTCTTCTAGGAAATCTCAGTATACAACAAACGAATTATATTCGAATTATTGATTCAAAAAGGGTTAAATTCTTAATTCAAAATTCAATGCTTGTAATTGTCAAATATTCACATATTCTTTTTTATCAACTTTAGAATTTAAATCAATACAAGATCTTAACTTTAGATTTATCTTTTTCTGATTTGATTCAATTCAATTCAATCCAATTTAAATAAATTAAAAAAAAATAAAATTGTTTACATATCCTATTCAAATTCTCTTCTTCTTCTTCTTCTTCACTTAAACCATTTCATCTTTCTTCTTTCATATTCTCCTTTGATTCTTCTTTTGATTCTTCTTTTGATTCTTCTTTTGATTCTTTAACATCATCCCACTGAATCGAACCATTCCTGCATATGCTATACGACGAGCATCAGCCGTCGTGATCGTACAAGTTTCGTATATAACACAGCTACTTTTACATCGCTTTTTTTAATAAAAACAACTTGAAAAATAGCTATGGAAGAATATGACGTGATCGTGATTGGTGCTGGTGTGGTGGGTCCTGCTATTGCCACGGCACTTGCGCGTCAGGGCCGTCGTGTGATGATTGTGGAACGCGACTGGTCGAAGCCAGACCGAATCGTCGGTGAACTCATGCAGCCTGCCGGCGTGAAGGCGTTGCGTGAGCTTGGAATGATTCAAGCAATCAATGATATTCGTGCTGTTGATGTCACAGGTTACTTTGTCCAATTCCATGGTACTAATATTGAAATGGACTATCCACTTAAAGCCGATGCCCAAACAACAAATCCCGTCAGACCGGTGCCAGGCTGTGTCAGTGGCGACAATGATAAGATGAAGTCCGACTCAACACTTAGCGCAGCTCGCTGGGATGACGATGAACGCGTACGTGGTGTGGCGTTCCACCACGGCGATTTCTTGGGAAACTTGCGTCGTATCGTGAAAAATGAACCCAACGTCACCGCATTAGAAGGAACAGTGACCCAGTTGCTTCGTCAAGGGCTGAAAGTGGTTGGTGTAAAGGTAAAAGAGGCCCAGGATAAGTACATCGATTACCATGCAAAACTTACGATTTCATGTGACGGAATCTATTCGAAGTTCCGCAAAGAATTACTGGCTCTGAATGTACCAGATATTGGTTCCTATTTTGTTGGACTTCACATGAAGGGAGCCAAGTTACCGTCACCAGGACGTGGCCACGTTATTTTGGGTGACCATGCGCCAGTTTTGATCTACCAGATCTCGCCAGACGAAACCCGGATCTTGTGTGCGTTCCGTGGACCCAAACAACCAACACAGAATGAGATGTATAGCACTCTCAAGGAACAGATTTTGCCAGTAGTGCCCCAGGGCGTGCGGGCCGCGTTCGAACTGGCGTTGGAATCAGGTAAGTTCCGGACAATGCCCAACCAATACTTGCTGGCGCTCAAGCAGGGACTGGAGCAAGGTCTTGTGATGTTGGGAGACTCACTTAACATGCGCCATCCGCTCACTGGAGGCGGTATGACCGTTGGTCTTAACGATGCCGTGTTATTAGCAAAGCTTTTGCACCCAAGTCACGTGCAAGAATTGGACGATCACGTGGCTGTTGCTCAGCAGCTCGCTCAATTTCACCGGAAACGGAAGCTGTTGGATGCGGTGATCAATACGCTTTCAATTGCGTTGTATACGTTATTTGCGGCGGATCGCCGGGCACTTACAGTATTGCAGCGTGGATGTTTTGAGTACTTTAAGTTGGGAGGTTCATGTGTGACTGGTCCTATTGGGTTGTTATCGGGAATGTTGCCTTTTCCAATGATGTTGTTTAATCATTTCTTCTCGGTGGCATTTTATGCAATTTATTGTAATTTTGCGGCACGGGGTTTGGAGGGGTTTCCGTTAGCGATCTACGAAGCATTTGACGCGTTATTCACCGCCATTGTCATCTTCACGCCGTACTTGTGGCGCGAGTTGGTGGCATGAAAAATTAATGTAGATTGTATATATGTTCGTTTTGTGTTTGTCCCGTTTGGGAAATAAAGTTTTGTTCGGCTCCTGGACCTTTGATTTGGGTCCATTCGTAATTATATACGGGTGCAGCCGTTGTCATTGCAGCGACAAGCAATGTAACCATCGCCTCAACGAAAACTACACCTTTCGGCAGAACGAGTATTTTTCCGAACGCCTCGGGCTCGCCAACATTTGCCCCATCGAAAAACCAACCATTTCTTCCCAACGAGGCGTGTGCCCGCACCAAAAATACTGCTTAGCGAGAAAATTATGGCCTGGGCCCCCTCCCGAGATCCAGGCCATCTCCACGAACCTAGCCCTGCCCAGCTCAGCCCAACCCAGCCCCAATCGCCGGGGCGCGTTCCTGCGGTCACGGCGGTGAATGCGGTGCAGCGCTGTGTGCGCGCATTTCCCCCACCATTAGTAAGCACAGATGGCCGGTAGCGCGACGGTTTTTTGTTTCGTGGTGCCCCGATTCAGCGTGCGCACCCGTAAAAAAAATATACGAGGCCCGCAAAACTCGGTGCCCAGATGCGGGCGATGCGCACCGCACCTCGTGCAGGGCGGTGCAGCAGGACAAACCATCACCAACAAAGCGGGCCGCAGTTTATTTTCATATTTTATTTTTATATTTTTCATTATTTTTTTGTTTTGTTCTGTTCTTGGAGGTCCTGCCAATCCGCCAACCGCCAACCGCTATTGGCCAACCTTAAATCGTCGGTCCTGCCTCTACTGCGCAGCGCGCAGCGCGCGCGCCCCACATCAAGTTTTTTTCCCATCCATTTACGCCACGAGGTTTTTCCGCCAACCGCTTTTCTTTCTTTTGTTTTGTTTTCTCTCTTCTCTTTCTTTTCTTTCCGGTAATTCTTTTTTTTTTGTTCCATCCAGTTATACGAGCCAGTCCTGTACTGTACCTGAAATCCGATTGCGATTTGTGTCACCGCAAATACGAATCCAATTTCCTGCCGTTGTTGTTGATCTCTTTCTTCCTTTGCCCATGGACATCTTTAACTCGGCGTTGAAGAACCCGGCACCGCCAAAGGACAGAACATACACGCTTCCGCCGTTGGGGACCGCTAACGTGCCGCCAACAGTACCAATACCAAAAGCATCAGCACAACCACAACCACAACCGCCATCATCTTCATCTTCAGCAACAGCAGCAGCAACAGCAGCAGGAACTCGCAGTGAAACCACAACAACTTCCTCACTGCCTTCAATAAAAGAAGATCCTGTACCGCCACCGCCACAACAACTTCCTGTGCCGCCCATAAACTCAAACACAAATACAACACCTCAACCGCCGGCTGTTCCTGTTTCCGTTCCTGTTCCTGTCTCTGTTCCCATGCAGTTTCTTCCGTCGATGCAACTTGTCACAGTTACACCAACAACAACAACACCACAAACAACAACTACAACCAATGGTGTTTCTCCAAACACCACCGCCGACATCTCTGAACCTCCATCTGCCGTCCACCGCGCCACAGGCGTCACCAAGAAGAAGAACTCCCGCCGAAAACACCGCAACTCACATCTCGGCTGTGGAACATGCAAAAAACGCCGGATCAAATGTGACGAAACCCTTCCAGCATGCCTCAACTGCTTGAAAGGTAAACTCAACTGTGCCTACCTCAACTTAGACTCTCCAGCTCGCCATGCTCTTCGTATGGCTCAATATAACCAACTGGTTCGTCAGGAAAAGCTCGATGAAAAGGAATCTCGCGATAACTCGCCCGAACGACTGCCTCCTCCTCATCCACAACATCAACCTCATCAACATCACCATCATCACCATCATCATCATCATCAACCACCACGAACTTCTGCTCCTCCCAGATCAATGGCCCAGCCGTTCCTGCTGTATCCCATGCCCCAGCAAGTCATCCAATCGCCATACGGACCATTGGTTTCCATCCAACCCGTGCTTGCCAATGGAAACTTGGTCTACGCCCTTCCACAACAGCCCCAACCGCCACCACAGCAACAGGGCATCATAATGAGCATGATTCCTCCGCCGCCCGCGATGCTGGCGGCCTCGCTGTCTAGTAGTGGTGGCCTGGCACCGCTCCAGCCGCTTGCACCGGCGATTCTGGCACCTCCTATGGCCCCGATCCCCTCAGCAGCAACCGCAGCAGCCATCAGGCCACCTCATCAACATCAATCGGTGCATCTTCCTGGGGTTTCGATGGGCAATGTTTCAGGTCTGCCCCCCAGTGTTTCAGGTCTGGCCACCACGGTTTCAGGCGTGACCCCCAGTGTTTCACATCCTAGCATCTCAAACGTTTCGCTTCCACCACTCATGGTACCATCAAAGCACGAGGTTTCACCGGAAGCAACGCTCCATAGCGTGCCGTTAGGCGACAGTAAAGACAAGGTGCCGAGTATCAGCAAGATTGTCAATTAGATTACGAAAGAAATTGTAGAGTACGGTTATGAAATGAGCATACATTAAACAATATAAAGGTTTTGTAGAAGTAGTAGTAGTAGTAACAGCAGTTTATTGAGTAGCAGGTTTCTCTTTTTTCTTCTTGTCGTCGATACATTCGACTTTAACTTCATTTAAGCCCTGGTCTTCCAACAACTTTTCAATATAAACCTTTGCTTCTTCAGAAACATCACCTTGGACCAAGATTTCTTCTTTCTTTTCTGCGTTTTTGGTGACTGAAGCTCCGGTAGCGAACTTGGAAGCAAAAGTTTTAGCCAATTTCTTCATGTCGATGTTAAAGACTTCAAGACCGGAAACGGAGATGATGTGTTTTCTGCGGTTACGTTCGATTCTTTTGATAATGACTTTCAGGGCAAGTTTTTTACGGAGCTCACGTTCTTGTTTTGCTTCTTCTTTGAGTTGTTTTTTGGCCAAATCGTCGGTGATCTTTTGTTCTTTTTCAACTGAAAGAGTTGAGGTGATGTTGGCAAGTGCATCGACGGAATAGTACTTTGAATGGAGTTCAGGATGTGTTTCAGCTAGCCAATCACGGCACCGTTTAGCACTGACTCCAAACTCACAGTATTCGGGTGGATAAGTACAGATAGAACAGTACAAAACTTCCATAGTTGATGATGATGAAATGGTTGAAAAATGAGAAGAAAAGAGAATTAAGTAAGAGAATTAAGCAACGAAAAGAAAAGAAAATGAAGAAAAATGAAGTGAATAAAGAATTAAAAAAGAATAAAGAATTAATGAAATAAAGAGAAGAAAGAATGAATAATAAAGATACAAGATGAAAAAGAACGAAAGAAGTGTTTGAAGAAAGAATGTGAGAGAAGAAGACGCAGTTATTGAGATTGTAGAATTGTAGATCAATCGAGAATATTATGATTATAGAGCAATGATGAATGAATTTGGATCAATGATGATTGGAGAGTAGAAAGTGTTTTAAACAGATTTAAAGAATAATTAAAAATAAAACCAGAACGAAACATGAATAGAAATCAGTTTAAAGTAACATGAAACGTGAATGCTACAAAGGAAATGAAGAAAAGAGAAGAAAGAAAGAATTAAAAGGAAGAGACATTTAAAAATAAGTAAAGAAGAAAGTAAATAGAAGAGAAAGAAAAAGAGGAAGAAAACAAACTAAGAGATTTAAGTTCAAAAAGAAAATGAATCAAAGAATGAAAGTAAAAGAATAAAGAAAGAGAATCAAAGAAAGTAATGAAGAACAGAAAGAAACAGAATTAAAAAAGTTCAAATTTAAGGTTCAAAGAAAATCGGAACTCATCACCTTTAATTCATTCAAATTCATCAACACATTATTAATAAAGGCTTCATTAGTATTATTATTATTATTATTATTATTATTATTATTCACCACTTCTTCTTTTTTATACATACGATCTCACTGGCCGTTTATCTTCTAATTCAACACACCGCCATAAACTCTCTTCCAACCGGACTTTATCATCCAATGCCTCGTAGATCTTCAGTAAATAAAACCACGCCTCACTACTGTTATATCCCTGTGGCCAACTAAGGACATGTGTCTCCAATAAGTTTTTGAGACGTACAATCGCAGCATCTCGATCCTTTGTCGATGTGAAAATCGAATTCTGCGTATCGTCATCCACCAAAAATGCCCGGCTGAGCCCAAGTAACGTCCGGCCATACTCGCTACCGCTGGCCAGCGTCCCCAACTCTTCCAACAGTCGTTCGTATTCTTGTAACAGTAAAAACTTGCGAGTTCCAGCAACTGCAACCGCAAGCGCCGTCGCAGTCTTGGCATTACGTCCACCCACCGTCTCGGCTTCTGCAAGACACTGCTCACATTCCGCAGAAAGCCCAACCTTTTCATAAAGCCGTGCTGTCCAGAGCCACAAGTCCTGGAGCACAACACTAGTCTCATATCCGTGTTCATGTTCATTTTCGTTGGCGTTGATCCGGAGCTTTGCAAGCAAGTCCAGTGGTGCAATTGCGGCCCGTGAGCTCTGCTCGCCGGTATCAAGCACCGATGGCCGATGCAGCCACTTGAGTAGTTCTGCTCGAGACGCCTTGGTGGTTTCTGGAATCGCAGAAACCTCGAAAAGCTCATGGAAAAGTACAAACACTTCGGGAATGAGTTCCATGATATATTCGGGTCCGTGGATCGCTTCAAGAACTGCAAGTTGCGTAAGTTTAAGCTCAAGAATCGTTCGCCGCGTTGCAGTAGTCGCCCGTGGATGTTTCTGGAGGTAAATCGTCGCAATATCGAGCGCTGCCGATGCGATTTCAACCGCTTTGGCGGCCATGGTGGCGTTAGAAACACCATTTTTCATCTCTTCGCCTTTAGGAGCTGGAGCAGCGCCGGCGCCAGTACACAACACCATCAAGTTCCATAACTCAAATGCGTCCAGGAACCGGCGCAAGCCGAACTTGCACAACGTGAGCGCCAGACGCGGGTCCCCGGCCGAAGCAAGCGCTGCTGCGTAGCGGTGAATGTGGCTACTACTACCTGCGGGACTCACCACAAGACAGCGGCGGTAGCACGCAAGAACGGCCGCACGGTGCCGCTGCATCACCGCAAGCGTCGGCAGCCGCTGGGCTGCCATCATGGCATGGTAGTAGCCCACCGCCAGCCATGCATCGGCCACAAGTTGCGGCGGTACAAGCACATTGGGGTTGGTTTTCTCGTAAAGAAACCGCAACGGTTTTGGATCGCTGGTAATGTCGTCGCCGGCACCGTCGCCGTAATCGAGATCTGCTACCGCAGCAAATTCTCCCAACAACACCGTCAATTCGCCACTCCATTTCTCCAAGCTGGCAAGGACCGAATCCTCGGGAGTGTGGACAAATTTGGGTCCTGCCATGAGGTTGAACCGACGCACAGAGCGAGCGTACGTCGCAATTACCGTCACTATATCGGCGTGGTGGCCCGCGAGCGCGCGCTCGGAACGGACGTACGCTGCGTAGGTGCGGAACGCAGCGAACGCCTCGTCGTGCTCACCGCCTGCGAGCAACACGTCGATGAGCGCAGCAAGTACGCTTTGCGACTGGAATGTCGCGGTGGCGGCCGCGAGAAGCATTTTTTTTGCACTGCGCACTGAGAGAAGCGTGGTGTCGTGCGCCCATGCGCGGTACATGTTCACCGCGACGTTTGCTGGTACCGCCGCAGTTTCGGTTGCGTGCGGAAATGGCGGTGCTGCCGCGAGTGCGACGTCAATTTCTGCCACCATCCAGCGCGAAAAGTCGGCGCGAAGCGCGTGCCGCCGCTCGTCGTGCACGAGATACGCAGCAAATGTCGCAGTTGCCGCGGGACCTAGGTCCAACGCTAAAATGTCGGGCCACGTCCATTCGGCGCGCAGGCTCGCTACGCCGTGGAGCACCAACTTCTCCCACCGCGCTACCGCCGGCGTCGCCGTGCAGGTGAGCCGCCGTTCACGCAAATAAGTAAGCCACGCTTCTGGTGAACGAAGACCAGAAAGAGCATAGTACCGTGCTGCCAAGAACGGCAAGATATTCGATGTATCGGGTGCATTTGCTGGCAGTACCGCCACGGAATTGAGAGCGGCGCTCATTTGAACGCTGTCCCGCTCGAGATGATGGAGATGCGCCGCCAACACGGCGTGGTACACGTTTTCTTCATAGGGACGGGCAGCTGCAGTGTAGTTTGCGGCAATGGAATGAAGATATGTTGCTAACAGGGCGATTTTGGTGGCAGTGGCTGCCGTTGGATCGTGACGAAAATCATTAGCGCCGAGCTCGTTGGCGATAAGTAGCTGGAGCTGGTAATCGACAAATACAAGTTGTTGGAAGTAGTCCTGTGATTCCTGGAACTCAAGCACGTTACGGGGGAACGTACCAAAAAGCACCGTCCGGGCGTAGTTGTCGTTGGCAGACATTGAGCCGGTAAGGTTTTTGACGATTAAGGATTGAATATGAGTTGAAAAACAGAAAATGGCTAGAAAAAAACAGTGAGATCAAAAAAATAGTGACAATAACTAAATATTACGAGAAATAGCGACAAAAATCTAACTACGAGAAATAGTGATAATCATAACGAATAAACAGAATGATCTCGGATTGACGAATATATCAGAAATCATCGATACAAACATTCATAGCTAAAAATCATACCTAAACAAACTAAAATTGTTGGCTTTTGACGTTACATTTATCTTGTGATATTTTTATTTATTTGTCCTTTGATTTTTCCTGGTACTCAACACCGCTCAAAAACCTTATAGAGACCTGGCAAGTCGGTAATTTGCATCACCGCGCCTGCGAGCGTCAGTGGCGCGACAAATCGCAGCCGAAGTTGGGGAAAAAGCACGTGCTCCAACTGCGCGTCAAGTTGCGTGCGCGCGGTCTCGCTAGCGTCTGCGTTTACCGGGAGTTTTGGCGGTACGTAGAGAAGCGCGACTTCGCGCAATACCGCCGCCAAACACTTTTTCTCGTCGCTATAGTCAATGCGCGCAAGCCGGTGAAGAAAGTACGGTAATTTAGCGAGTGCGGGTACCACACCAGCAATAACTTGCGGAAGAATAGTGAGCTGTACATCGCTATCTGCACCGCCCAGGCCGCCTGCGGCCACCAACTCAATACGAAAGTACGACAGAAACATATCCCTCATCTCATAAAGCACCAGAACCATAGTATCCACGCTGGATGTGGATATATTTGCTGCTTCTGCCGCCATTGTAAGCATTTTTGACACCAGCACTGGTGGAGTAAGATTAACGGTACCGTAATTACAAAAGGCACCAAGAGCCGCCTGATAATAAAACTCACCTAAAACTTCAGCATAATCACAAAGAAACAACTTCACATCATACTGGAAGCAACAAAGACGTCGTTCCTCATCCACGATTCCAACGTATACTGCCTCCGAAAATACCGCGGTGAGTGCGCGATTCGCACCGTCAGCGACCTCGCGCCGCAATTCTTTAATGCTCTGAAGATTTACTTCCACCATTTTGCGAGTATCATCAGTATCTTCAATCTCTTCTATTTCTGAATTTTCGTCAATTTTGTCACTTACTTCATCCAGTTCTTCATTTTCACCTTCATCTTCTATTTCTTCGTCTTCTACTTCTTCTTTTTCGTCTTCTTCTTTAGCGAGAAAGGCACTAATTTTGCTCTGGCGCGCATCGACTCGCACAAGCCTATTTTCCTGACGCTTTTTGCGCGGCGGTTCCTCTACCGCCACACGCACCGTCTGGGTGGTGCGAGCCACGTTAAATTTCCGTGAGTTGTCCACACTTGCCAACGCATCGTGAAGGGCCTCACTAATACACCGCACAATCTCCTCCTCGTGTAAAAACCGTACCTCCAGCTTGGTCGGATGTACATTGACATCGACATTCCGTGGCTCAATTTCTAGCGACAAGTACATAAACGGATGGCAGCCTGTAGGGAGAAAATGATGGTAAACCGCCGTTAGCGCGCGTCGAAGTGGATCACACGTCACGAGCCGATGGTTCACAAAGAATACCGGCACGATTTTCTTTTTGTTGACGTAGTTCGGTGTGGAAACTGCACCCGTTACCGTTAAAAGACCATATTCTGGCTGTGGCAGCACCTCAACCATGAGCAATTCGCTGGCCACAGCTGCACCAAATACGGTACGGATCCGTTCACGAAGTGGCATCCCAGGTCGCGTAGCGAGAAGCGGCGTGGTGTCGCTAGCTTTTTTTACCGACATTCCTACCGCGCGGTGCACTGCATACCGCCCAAGTACATCCACAAGCCGCGATAGTTCGTCGGTGGCCCGAAGAGCTGCAAGACGACCAGGAATGTTATAGAAAAGGTCCTGGACCGAGATCTGAGTCCCGTCAGTACCAGCCACCGCCTTGATATCGGTTTCAGTACCAGGTGGAGAAGGACGCCACGTTGGGCTCGCTAGATTTCCGCCGACATAATGCGCACGGTGTGCGAGCGGTGAGTCGCGTCGTTTTGTCACTACCGCCACGCGCGCGATGTGTGAGATGCTTGCGAGAGCTTCGCCACGGAACCCGTACGTCGCTATCGTTTCCAAATCGTCAAATCGGGCTAGTTTTGAAGTAGCAAACCTTTCACAAAGCATTGGAAGATCTGAACGGTAAATTCCTGTACCATTGTCGGTAATTTGAAGGAGTTTTAAGCCACCGTCTTTTACGACAACTGAGATCTGCGTCGACTCGGCATCTATGGAGTTTTCCACGAGTTCTTTAAGTGCATTGGCAGGATGAATGATAATTTCACCAGCAGCAATCTTGTTGATGACGGATTCGTCAAGTTTTCTGATGGTGGAAGTAGTATCCATCACCAAACTGAATTACAAGCTGTAGCTGTAGAGAGGCTGGATTTTTTCACCTCGCTAAATATTCCTTTTTTTTTGTCACTAAATTGTCGCTAATTTTCTGTCACTATTTTTCCAACTATTTGGTTGTTTACTTCATTTTTTCAGATCACAATCCATGACCAAACTCTCTAAACAACAACATATAGAGAACTACGAGGAGCTTCGGCGCCATTTGGTGGAGAACAGAAACGATGCTGCCCATGGCATGGCACTGGAACTTGTTCTTCAGCACCTCAGCGAGATCCAGCGGCTCTACAGCATGGTGCAGCGCGACCGTAACAACGATACGAAAGTTCATCTCAAAGATTCGGAGGCATTTAAGGAGACACTGGACTTTGCTGCCGTCAATGTACGAAACATCCGTTTTGATGCAGGGGTATCTCTTGGTCGGCGTGAGGTGGTTGCGGCAATCCGGCGGTATGCTAGTGAAAATGGTGGTGATGGTGATGGTGACGGCGATGGCGATGAAGTGGACGCGGAAACGCTGTTCAACGAGACAAACTGGCTCCGGCTCGGCGCGCTCTACCACGCGGTGTCGCGGCGCGCGATTGCGAGCGATTTTCTTAATGGCCCGCTAACGACAGAACGAGTGCGCACCACGCGTGCGCGCGCCGTCGACGATACGGTTCGGGGCGGCGCCACGACTACCGCTAGCGAGCTACAAGCTAGCGAGCTCGATGCGCAGCAAGAGCACAACACTGCGTACATGGTGCGGCTTGTGTACCTGACTTTTCTTGCTAAAGGCGACGACGAGGTCAACTTTTTCCGGTTTTTTATTGACCCGGCGCTGTTTGCGCAGTCGGTAGAAAACTTGTTTTTCACCAGTTTTCTCGTGCGAGACGCGCGGCTCCGCGTGCGCGACGTCGATGGTGTGCCAATGGTGAGCATAGTTCCGCGCGAAGATTATGAGAGCACTCAGCGTGAGCAGCGTAGCGAGACGCACCACCATATTGCAAGTTTTGACCATGCGACATGGCGATATTTAGTGACGAAGTGGAATATCACCGAATGCTACTTGGGTCACCGTGAAGATGAAGATGAAGAGGAACAAGATGAAGTAGAACAAGAAGATGAAGAAGAAGTTCATGAAGAAGAAGAGCACGAAGAAGAAGATGAAGAGGAGATAAAAACCGAAGACGAGGATGGTGAGGAGTTAAGACAACGAATCCGGTCGCGGATCAAGAAACGAGGCGCGCAAACCAGCGAGAAATAAGAAGTGCGACTTACGAGAAATACGAGAAAATTTGAAAATGTATAAAACACAACAACAGTCCACCAAAGTCTTTTTATATTAAGAAAATGGGTGCGTTTGGAATCCATGTTTTTGATGAAGATACGGGCTGCTGTTTCTGGCAGAATATTTATAACAGTAACAACTTGGATGATGTGATTTCTGCCCTTGAAAACGCGATTTCGTTAGAGTACTTGGAAATCGACGATGCCTCGGCGGCCCTCGTGGCCGTATGGGCGGTGGTGGCGCTTAGTGACCCTGCGGCGGTGCAGCAGCAGGACGACACGGTGGTGCCGCTGTGGGCGCGTGAACAATTAATTGCATTTGGCGCCGCGAACCGTGCCGATTGGCGTGCGCGCTACCGCCAGGGCGTCTCCGTTAGCGCCAACGAGTCTCCATTTGCGCTCGCGCGCTCCGCGATTTCTGCTGTCGGCAGTAATAAATCCGAAAGTTACGAATTGTGGCATGAAACAGAAGACTTTGCGACATGGATGAAGCTGCTTGAGGCGTTGACAGCCCTTATTCCCCCCATATTACCCCAGAATTTCACAGACCGCACGTGAACCGACTCATGAAACCAGATCTCCTCACGGCTCGGAATTTTTCCAAGTTCCGGATCCATTTTTTTTGGCTTCCAGGGTTTTTATAAGTAGCAGTGAATCCTGGAATCCGATGGCAGTACTGGTTCAATGACGAAGGTGATTATTACTGGTGCCAACGGGTACATTGCGCAGCAGACGGTGGCGTTGTTGCTTGAACGGCAGTACAGCGTGGTTGGCACGGTGCGCCGCGGTGAAAAAGGTACGCAGCTCGAACGAGACTTTGGCCATCGGTTCCAGCACGAGGTGGTGGCCAATATTGAGACTGCCGGTGCATTTGATGCTGTTCTCCGCGAACATAGCGACGCCACGGTATTTATCCACACAGCATCGCCGGTATCATTTGATGTCAAGGACATTGAGCGCGATATCTTGCGTCCTGCTATTGCTGGAACCCGAAACGCTCTTAGTGCCATTAAGCAACATGGCCACAACATTGAGAGGGTAGTAGTGACGCTGTCAATTGGGGCCATGTGTGATCTCAACAGCCTCGAGCACCGGGAGATTACGGAAACCAGCTGGAACGACATTTCATGGGACCAGGCGTTGCTGAATGTCCATCTTGGCTACATGGGCCTGAAGAAGTATGCTGAACAGGCGGCGTGGGAGTTTGTGGAACGCGAGAAGCCACTGTTTGTACTTTCAACGGTATGTCCATCGTTTGTTTTTGGACCACAGGCGTTCCCGATCCGTGACAACGGGGCGCTCAACAGTTCTGCCGAGATTGTGGCGCAGATATTGCGTCTTTCTCGCAATGGAAAGCTTCCACTGTTTGCCAGCCACTTTGTGGATGTTCGTGACGCTGCCCGGGCACATTTAGTTGCGTTTGAATCCGATGTCGCCAAAAATAGCCGGCTTCTCGTCCTGAGCCAGCCGTTTACCACGCACAACGTGCTTGAAATCATCCGTAATCACTTTCCTCGTTTGGCAGAACGGTTGCCGGTAGGAAAAGCCGGTATTGACGCCGCCAGGGCGGTGCCTTCCATGGTAAATAACGCTGCTACACGCCAATTGTTGGGATATGAGTTGATGGAACTCGAGGCATCGATTGTCGCTACCGCCGAGCAGATTTTACAGGCCCAACTGGTGCCTGCGGTTCTCTAGGTACTTTGTGGTTTGCTATATACAGTTATTTCTCGTTGCTTGTAGTTGTCTGTCACTGACGGGCGTCCAGCCATCGACAGTGGATAATTCGTCGAGCGGCCATTTGCGAAGTGCCGTAATGCCGAGCGTAGACTGAAGACGGAGATCCTCATAAATCCGGATTCCCGCCACGCCAATCATCACCGCATTGTCGGTACAGAGTTCTGGCGGTGGATAGTGAAAGATTATCGAAGTGTCGCTAGCGTTGTCGCTAGAACTGATTTTTTTCCAGTGGACTTCGTTGGCTAACTTTTCCCGCAAGCGCGCGTTGGCGGCAACACCACCGCTACATACAAAATGTCGCACGCCCGCAAATTTATTACTACCGTGCTTTTCCACCGCGACGTTAATGCGATCGATAATGTGTTCGAATACCGTTTCCTGGAGTTTATACGCAAGAAGCTCCCGGTTTTTGGGTGAAGGATCCTTTGCGAGAATGGTACGGACCCCACTGAGAAAAGATGCAAATGCAAATTCGATTTTGGCAGGCACTCGCTCGTCGTGCGGGCCGCGAAGGGGAAGTGGAAGGCGCCAGCCGGCGGCGTTGTGGCGGTGGCGCGTATTGATATTCGCGTACGTGCGCTGCGTGTCGCGAGGAATCGCTGCGACGTGACGCTCGAGTTCGCGCCCGAGCATGTTACCGTAGAGCCCAAGCTCGCGCGCACATTTATCGAGAGAGTCGCCCACGGCAATATCGCTGGTATCGATGATGATCTCGTGGTGGGAAAGGGATGTGGAAAGTACAAGCATAGTATGGCCACCGCTGCAAAGGAGCGAAAGGAACGGGTATGAGAGCGGGTTGGTATTTTCAGTGGAAGTGGAAACTTTTTCGTTAACTTTCTCACTAATATCACTCGCTGTGGCCGGAATTTTCTCGTTAGAAGTCGCACCACCACCACTCGCTACGCTCGCGGTGGAGGTGGCGCCCGCTACTAAAATATGCCCCAACATATGATGGACTCCTACCAACGGTTTCTCCCACGCCACTGCCAAACCTTTCGCCACCTGCAAACTCGAGCTCAAGCTCCCGGTCATTCCCGGGCCCCGTGTCACACACACTAAATCTGGCGGTGTTCTCGAATTCACACCGTGCTGGCGACAGAAATCTCTCACCAAACCCGCCATCTCGCGGTGGTGGAAATCGTGCGCGGCAGTAGGCACAATGCCGCCAGCCGCCGCCGAAGCTAGCGTTCGTTTGGCAGCAGCAATCACACGGAACGGTTCCAGCTCCAAAAGAGCAATACACGAATCGTCACACGACAGCTCAAGCGCTAATACTCGATAACATCGTCTGGCAAGAAACATGACTAACTTTTCCGTCGTAACCTGTAAAAAAAAACGAGTTTCACGAATTTCCATCAAATATCATCAAAAAAACACACGTGACATAAAAAACTTTCAACCAACAATGACGTCGTCGATTCCGCTAAGTTTCCAGGAACCGTCGTCGCCGGCGGAACCCGAGCCGCTGCTCATCCATTGCATGTTGGCGGGCGGTGTCGGAGGCATGGTTGGTGACACCGCCATGCACTCGCTCGACACCGTCAAGACGCGGCAGCAGGGCTTTCCCGGGGACAAGTACCGGCAGATGGTGCGGGCGTACGCCACGATTCTCCGTGAAGAAGGGGTGTTTCGAGGTTTGTACGGAGGCTACACGCCGGCCATTTTGGGTCTGTTTCCGCTGACGGCTGCGTTCTTTGGTACCTACGAGTTGGTGAAGCGACGTTTGATTTCCGAGGGTGTCCCGGAAGCTGCCCTGTACTTTGTTGCGGGCATCGCCGGGGACTTGGCTCTGAGCGTGTTCTACGTACCGCTGGAGGTGCTAAAGACCCGTCTCCAGCTCCAGGGCCGCTACAACAACCCGTACACCGTCGGCAGCGGCTACAATTACCGTGGGCTCGTGCTGGCGGTGCGAACCATCGCGAGAACCGAGGGTAAACGCACGTTTGTGTTTGGCTACAAAGAAACGTTGTTCCGCGACTTGCCGTTTCTGGCCATCCAATTTGCGTTCTACGAGAAGTTCCGCCAGTGGGCAATGTGGTGGCACGGCAGAGATTTGCCAGTATGGCTCGAATTGGGCACGGGGGCCGCCGCCGGCGGTTTGGCAGGCATTTTAACCACACCATTGGACGTGATAAAAACTCGAACCCAGACCAACCCGGGCGAGACTTCCGGGGGCAAACCCGAGGGCTCGCTAGCACGCCGCGGCACTCTCGCCGCCATTGCCTCGGTATACCGCACCGAAGGCTTCTTTGGTGCATTTTCCGGCGTGGGCCCGCGGTTTATCTGGACCGGTGTCCAGAGCTCCATCATGTTATTGTTGTACCAAGTGGCACTCAAGGAATTGGAATCCTGGAGTGGCCATGACGAACTCGCAGCATGATTCCCTTCACCAAAAACCAGCATAGCGAAATCATCTCGCAGCGCAGTGTATACATAGAATCCCAGCGCAGGATAATAGAGTACCTAAAAAGTACCGTAATATATAAATTCTACTATTACCGCAACTAATTAGGTTTGTCCGTGGCGCAAGATTATCGGCCAAAATCCTCTGTCTCTACTAACGGGAAACAAAAGCAGAAAACCGTTTTTCAGACATTTTTTTTTTCGCGCGCGCGCACACGCCGCGGTCAAGTTTTTTTTTCCATATATGCGTGCCTGCATATGCGCACCCCTGGCCGGTGTCGATGACGTACGTCTACCGTTTCAGGTTTATTTCAGCATCAACAACAACATCATCACTTTCTTGATGTACGGTCAACAGAACAACTATGCGCCGCCCCCAGGCCCTCCACCACGTAACTACGGTCCGCCACAGGGCCCACCACCAGGAAACTACTACCAGCAGGACAACTACGGACCGCCACAAGGTGCTCCACCACAGACCTACCTGCAGGCGCCCGACATGCTGAACTACCAACGCCCACCCGGCCCACCACCAGGACAACAGCACTTTGGCCAGACTGACATGACTTTCCAGTATTCGGACTGTAGTGGCCGCAAAAAAGCGCTTTTGATTGGTGTCAACTATTTCGGGAGCAAGAACGAGCTTCGTGGATGTATCAACGATGTCAAGAACATGCTGCGGTTCCTCCACGAGCGCTGGGGCTATTCATGGGACGATATGGTGATTTTGACCGACGACCAACATGAATTGGCACGTGTTCCAACCAAGGAAAACATGATTCGTGCCATGCAGTGGCTTGTTAAGGATGCCAGACCCAACGATTCGCTTGTGTTCCATTACTCGGGACATGGAGGTACGACTCCAGATTTGGATGGTGACGAAGAATCTGGTTTTGATGATGTTATTTATCCCGTAGACTTTGAACGTGCTGGCCACATCGTCGACGACGATATGCATGCAATTATGGTACGTCATCTTCCTCCTGGATGCAGATTGACGGCGCTCTTTGACAGTTGTCATTCCGGTACTGCTCTTGACTTACCTTACGTGTACCTGACCAAGGGAGTTGTCAAGGAACCCAATTTACTTAAGGATGCTGGCCTGGGTGCGTTGACGGCTTTCATGAGCTACGAACGTGGTGATGTTGGTGGAGCGTTATCTTCACTCATGGGACTTGGGAAAAAGGTAATGAAACGTCAAACCGTCAACCAGGACGCCATTCGTAACATGAAAGCGCTGCCAGCTGACGTCATCTCCATTTCCGGATGCAAAGATGACCAAACATCAGCAGATTCCAACGAAAACGGACTGGCTACAGGTGCAATGAGTTGGTCCTTTATTAAAACGTTGACTGAGATGCAGAACCAAAGTTATCTCAGTTTGCTTAACAACATGCGTGCGTTGCTTTCGGCAAAATACTCCCAGAAACCCCAATTATCCTGTTCTCATCCACAGGATATGAATATCGCGTTTATCATGTAGATTTCTAGAATACAAAGAATATACTTTCTATTTTATTTTTAACCTCCCCCCTCAGGCTTTTTTTCGGCAATTGCCTTTCTCCAGGCTCGGTATATATTTGCATCACTCGCATATGTCTCGTTCCGAGTTATCTGCAGTCCTGATCGATCTGATAACAATTTTTCCAAGAACGGCTGAGGTTGCGCAAGAAAAGAACGAACCGTCACCAATGTTCTTGTTCTGGCTTCTTGCTACTGTTACAGGCCTAAATATTCTTCTAACCACTACTGATTCTTGGGTCTCCAAGAATATTCGATACCTCCATGCACATCTCCTGAAAGAACACAACGTCATATTGATTGGTCCTATTTACCAGGACCAGAAACTGGTCCGAGATATTAGCGACGGCGGGGAGTATGGACATCTTTTACCACACCAACAGCTTCAACTTCGGAAAAACTGGAATTTACAGCAGGAGCCACTGCGCAACATATGGCTTAATAATATACGTGGTTTGCCGCATGGAATTGTGTCAAACTTCAGGTACGGCCAAGACCCGCTTAACCCGGATGCATGGTATATCAATGGGTCGCCGACTGATATAATTGTTGCAGCATGGGACAGAATATTACCTCTTTATCCGGGGTTTGTGCCTGACTTTGTGCTCATTGGACCTAACGAAGGGCTTCATCTTACAGCAAATTACGACGACGGCTCACCAGTGGCAGAAATGGTACGTTTGTGCGCATACCGTGGAGCTGCTGTAATTGCCGTGTCTTCAGAGGATAACAATCCAATTTACTTTCGGGACGAAAAGGTTTTTCGTTCTCGCCATCCCTGTCCGTTTCGGGAAAACATTGTGGCGACTAATATTGATATTTTGAACCGTCATATTTCCGATTTCTTAGATTCTTTTGCGGTTTTCCGTCCACCGCTTTTTACTGCCATCAATATCAACTTTCCATCCATGAACCATCCACATTCTTTGTGTCAGCAGACCAAATTTATATATAAACAGGTCGAATCTGATAAAAAACCGTATACTGTACATATTCAGGTCCCCAACTCGCGAGGAAGAAGGATTTGGCCGGATCCAATTGATTTTTTTACATTTTCTGTGGGAGACCGAGAAGAAAAAGGAATTGTCTCTGATAATAAGGAGGAGCTTGCTATACTTGAAAGTTGTAATGTTGCAGTCAATGTTTTAAATGCCAATTTGGGTTACGGCTTGAACCGAACGCATTATGATGCAGAAACTGTATTGAATGGAATATGGAGTCGTATGCAGACTTAAAAAAATGAACTTCTCGGATATATTACTGGATGTAGATATGTACACAGACAGACACTTTTCTCTGTTATCGGGATTGTCTATATAAATAGCTGTCAATCCCCCCGCGGTGAGTGGTTGCAAAAGATTTTGCACCAAAAAAAAAAGAAGTACGGAAATGTACAGAGAAGCGCATTTCACGTGATTTGATCCCATACTTTATCGCGATTACCACTTCGGTAAGCAGCATTGCCGTAACCGATGACAGCCAAAGAGAAGCTCGGTACGCTTTCGTGTATCTCGCTCATTGTCAACAAGATCATTGGTACCGGTATCTTTTCGAATCCATCAATCATTTTCCAGTATGCAAACGGCAACGTTGGACTTTTCCTCAGTATGTTTGCCATCGGCGGCCTTGTTATCTTATGCGGCATGGTGATTTACATTGAATATGCGTTGAATCTTCCGTTCAAGAACGGTGGTGAGAAGAATTACCTTTTACGGGTATTTCGTCATCCTCGCGGACTTATGGGTTGTATTTATTCGTTTGCAATTGTGTTGCTTGGATTTTCGTCCGGCAATTCATTTGCATTTGGAAAATACGTGTTGTATGCGGCCACCGGCCACGATACTGGAAACGACAGTGCCCTGAAACTCATTGGTGTTGCATGTATTAGTTTCTGTGTTTTTCTTCACCTGCGTTTCCCCAACCAAGGAACCCAACTCTTTAACTTTTTGGGTGTGTTCAAAATCGGTATTCTTGTGTTTATCATTGTGCTTGGTTTGGCGGTGATTCTCGGCATTGTGGACGTGGAACCAACCCATAACTTTGAAAATGTATGGAAATTCCACAACAATACGCTGCCTGACGCATACTCGATTGCCGTGGGACTTTTGGAAGTGGTTTATTCGTTCAAGGGCTGGGAAAACGTCAATTATGTTCTCAGCGAAATCGATGATCCTGTCCATGTACTTACGGTTGCTGCTCCTGCGGCGGTGCTTGCTACCACTGGCCTCTATTTCCTCGTATTGGTGCTGTATTTGGTGGTGATCCCCAAACAAGAGATGTTGGAGAGCGGCGTATTGGTTGCAGGGATCTTCTTCAACAAGATTTTTGGGGCCAGTGTCACATCACGGCTTCTTCCCGTGTTCATCTCGTTACTGAACCTCGGTAACGTGCTTGTGGTGCTGTACGCACATTCGGTGGTGAACCAGGAACTTGCGTTGGGTAACTATATTCCATTTTCTCGCTACTTTCGCAAATTTAGCCATTCGCTCTACTTACACTGGGCTGTGACGGTAGTGGTGCTTGTGGCACCGCCACTGGCCGAAATATACGAGTTTGTCGTCAATCTCTACATTTATCCAGGCACCTGGATCAATATCTTGTTGACTGGTGGGCTTGCGTACCTCAAATTGGCGAGAAGTGAACGCTGGGGCAGCGTGGATGATGGATACACCGAACTAGAAGGTGAATATGTCACGTCGTTTGAAGAGACGTTTGATACCACCACACTCCGACACCGTACCAATTCCGATGACTCAACACGATTACTTGAATCCACCAAATCATCCAAAACAATATCGGCTCCATTCGTATGCATTGCTGTGTTCTTTATAGCCAACGTATTCCTTGCATTATTCCCATTTGTCCCGCCTCCACATAAAGATACGTTGGCGATTCCGTACTGGTGTTTCCCGACGGTTGGAACTGGAGTTTTGGTGGCTGGGGCGGTATTTTGGGCATCAAGACGCAACGCCGACTACGAAAATTAAAAGAATAGGACATTATTTCGTTATTATTGTTATTTGTTATTATTTAATTTTGCATCAACACCATCTTTTTCCGCCGACGACCCTTACCCATCGCTTCCCGTGCTTTTCTGATCATTTCTTCAGCCTCAGCTTCGGCCTCAAGTTCGCTATCGTTTCGTGGAATCCGTGTTCCCCACACCGAAGTTGTATATTCCTTTGAATCTGGTGGAGGAGGCGGTGGTGGCAGTGCAAGTCGATTATCCACGATAGAAAGTGAACCGAAATTTCCCGTTGGAACCACCACTTCAGATTGTTGAGGTACTGGATTGTTTTCACGGGCATAAAAGTCTCGAGTTCGAGATTCTTCATGTTCCAAAGCCCGTTGCTTGTTACGTTCTTCGAGCCGGAGCTTTTTCGCCAGAGCCCGAGTCCGTTTTGTCAAATCGTCCTTGAAAACCAGCCATATTTCTGGCGAAATCGCCGGGTTTCCTGCCCAATTACACTCAACAAATCCGATTTGTGTCCCAAGTGGAAGATGCGATAAATGTTTGTACTTGGAAAACGAATGTTGCTGCGTCAATTCTTCGTACCGTACGTTTTCGACCCGAGCCTCTAGTTGTGGAGGAAGTTCGGCGTAGTTGCCGAAACAAGTTTTAAGGAGTTTCATGTCCAATGGTGCAAGAACGTACGTGCTAGCAGCTGAGGAAAATGCAGTTTGATAGAAAAAGAACGATGGATCAAAAGAGACGGAAGAAACCACAGAATTTTCCCGGTTTTGGGTCCATTTTTCAATCTCATCATTGATATGTGCCAATGCACGGCGATAATACGTTTCCAGGACGTTGTACAATGCAGTTTCGTGTTGTAGCTGAGTTTGGATATGATTTTGTTCTTCGTGGTAGCGCAGCAATGCGTATTCGACGTCTCCACGGCGAACACGAACATATGGCGCTGCATCGAGGTTATGGACCAGCGGAAACGGCTCACAGCGCATTCCCGCAGGAACTGCAAGCACCAGAGCGGTGCTGCGCCACATCAACGTCCATGTGGCGAGTGTACCTGGTGACAATGTGTCGCATGGCGTTTCACCGAATTCTACCGGCAACAATTCAGTTTTACGGATGATTTGGGCACAAAGCGGACATTCACGATAAGTTTCAACAACACTAGCGGCCTGTTGTTTCTGGGCTTGCGGCACTTCGCTATCCAAGAGCTCAAGCACACATTTTAGACACAAGACATGGCCACACAGAGGCACCATTCGAGGCGCCACCGGCTCGTCGAGGCAGAGCGGACACGTTTCGCCGCGTGGCACCACCACGCGCATGATATCTTTAAGGGAAAACACGCAGTTCGAGTCGAGTTGTTGCAGTTCGTAAGATTTCAGTTCATCGACCACGAAACGATAGTTGACATTGATGAAATCCATGCCACGGAGCGTCATGTGCGGTGGTTTAGAGGAACGTTGCCGTTGCCGTGGCCGGGCCCGTTTCTCTTTGCGATGACGTTCCTGGTATGCAGGTGTGTCGCGATACAGCAGAAACTCCATCAAATGGTTGATTGAGATTTGGTTCCGACGTCCACGCCGTTCGGTCTCCATCCCCACGGGATTCATTGCTGATAAATGGTCAACGTGAAGGTAATAAAAATCAGCCTAAATGCAGATTAGGGAAAAATGATAAAGTGTAAAAGGGAAAGTACAGATTATAAAAGTGTAAATTATAAAATGTAAAGAGCACCAGAAAGTGCAGATTAAAATCAACAAGTATCACCGTGTCATGGCCAAAGTTAACTTAAAGTAAGTTGTCAATTAATTGATTCCAAGCAATTCTAACCATAGTTCCATTAACGAGCTCCGCCAAGCGACCGATGAAGCACTTGCTCCGGTTTTTACCGAGCTCGGATACGACGAATCGTTTGCTCTCACCGACACAAAGTTGGCGTTGGGATACCTGACAGTAGCAATTGCCGTATTTCTCTTTTATTTGGATAAAAATTACGATTTCAACCAAGTTTTCATGCTTACGGCGGTGCTGGTGGCGGTTTATTTCGTGATTAGCGGCGTGATGTTGGTGATTGGCCACCTCAATAAAGATGTCAAGTATGTGGGATACAAAAACGGCGAAAAAGTGGTGGTTCATGGCTGGACAAGTGGATATGACTCGGTTTATCATATCAAAGTGGTTCGTGACGGTAAGGAACATACCAGTGATCTTGAATTTGGGAAGTTTTTTGATCTTACTGGTTACATTAACCGTAATGAGTTTGCTTCATTGATCAAGGCATTGGTAACCAAAAAGACAGATTAAGTATATATGATTATTGATTATCATCGATTCCAGAGATGTAGCGGCACCAGTGCTGGATAAGTTGTGGAAGAACACGGACAGCAGGAAGAAAGTTGGCGTAGAATGGGCTTGAAAGCACTCCGGATTCGCCACGATCGATACGGGCAATAATTTCGGATGCAAGAACCGTATGGTCAACCACAGGAGCAAAGAATGGGCTCGGGGTGGCGATATCTGCGAACATTGGCGTCGAAAGTTGTCCTGGAGTCACCAAAAGAGTTCTGATGGAGGTATATGGATGTAATTCGCGACTCACGGCTTCATGAAGCAGTATGAGAGCTGATTTGGATGCCAGATACAACGAGAGATTGGCAGGAGCGAGTGTGCCGAGGATAGAAGCTATTGACACCACCGAAAGTTGGGATGTAGGACTTGGAGTTTCGAGATGGTGGCGTAAAACCGTGCTGAGAATGGTGGTGGGGGCCTCAAAGTTGACTTTCCATACTTTGGCAAGAGTTTGCAGGTCAAGGAGCCATAATGGACGGCGTGGATGGACAGTACCGGCATTATTGATGACACAAGAAATCCGGCGACCTGATTGGCTGAGATGATGGAAAATATCGTCGATCGCAGCGCGAATTTGTTGTTGATCTGCCAAATCGCATTTTATGTATGTAACATGCGAATTGCTGGGTTTAACCGGTACGATATCCAATACGTAGACATGATGGACACCACGAGCAATCAAGCCAGTTACAAGCAGCAGACCCAAACCACTGGCACCTCCAGTAACCAAACAAACATCATCACTACTCAACAGACGCCATGATGAGTCAGGAAGTTTATGACGCCGATTTAAGTACCATAACACCACGACACCACCAATCAACAGAGCCGCAACAACTTGACGATAAACAATTCTGATGTTAGTAAAGATTCTTGACATACGTAAAATGAAAACTTACAGAAACAATGCCACAATAACAAGAACCGATGGTTGGAATACTGATACAAACGAATCGATTGACATTTTAATGGAAATTTTTCGATCGTTTCTAATTGATTCTATTCTTTTTCATTTCTTTATTACTTTATTTCTATACTTTTAACCAAAACAAAAAAAAATCCACCAGATTTCTTCATCTACTTATCATATCCTCTAGCAATTCCGTCTCTTCCTAACTCCATTTTCGCTCCTTCTTCCTCTTCCTTAAAATCACTTCCTAAACCAGTCCAATGCCGGTTTTGGAGATGCACTGCTGATGTAGAAACCGTATTTTTGATTGCAACCGTAGACGAAAACCGCTGTACCAAATCAGTCAGAGGTTCTTCAGCCGCAATCTGAAGATGCTGTAATTGTCTCAATGGCCGTGACGTACTTACATACTTTCCTGTAACCGGATCAAACTCAGGCACATCATCATCTTCCCTTTCTTCCCTTTCTTCCTCTTCCTCTTCTTCTTCTTGTTCAGCCAACTTCTTGAAATCGGTTTCCCATTTCCCTGTCCACGTCATCTCTTCCTCCAATGCCAACATCAACTCGTACGGCGTGACAATCGGCCGAAAATACTCATTCTTTTCATCAATAATGATTCCCTGATGATCACAACCCAACACACACCACAAATCAACACTCTCAAAGTTGGCAAGCTTTGCTACGTTCGGTTTTCCCACCACAAATACATAATGTTTCTTGCCTGCCCGTTCGATTTTTCGACAAACCAGCGCAATAAGCGTCTTGGTATGGGCAAGTGAAAGCGTATTCACAAGTAAACCAATCGTACCGGCTGTTCGGGCCTGCTGCATGTACCGGTACCGCCTCATAAGACTCGGAAATGGCCCATCACTCACCGTACTGGTCACAGGATCAAATACCGTACAACTGGCAAATTGAGTCGAAAGCTGAAGAAGCCGTGGTGCCTGTGGCCTTGTAATATGAAAAAGTTCGTACTCAGAAACTGATTCACTAACACAAATACTTCGATTAGCAATACTTAAACCATCATTTTGCGGCTGATATCCAATGATTTGAGCTGTTGAAGCAGGATCAAGTCGCAAATCAGCCACCACAACATGTGAAAACTCATTCAACATCTTCTTAAATTCAGCCAAGTGTTGGGTATGTGGAGCATCGGCCATAAGCACCACTTTGGCCGAGGTTTCGTATCGGTTACGGAACGCAGCTGCCACCACGTCCAAATCAAGTGCTGGTGTCCCGAAAACATAAAGCGACGGTAATTTATCAACCACATTCAAACATGCATCTCCAAAATGAACCATAAGATCGCTCTGAACATGCTGTGCTGCCACTTCATCAATACAACACGGTGAATATGATGTATCGGCAAGAACCCAAACCTTGCGGTCAGAAACACCGATTTCCGTCTCGTTTTCACTTGTTTCAACCTCAATCGTCTTCAATCGTCTCTGTAAGTAATGTGTCACAGTTGCAGCATCACATACCAACTCGTCAGGAAACTGGAGCGTGATTCTCTTGTATTTGGTGATAGCTTCTAGCACCTCATCGAGATGATAATACTTGACCAAACGGGCTTCAAGCGGCTCATCGCTAACAGGAAGATGATTCCGTTTATGTTCCGTAGCCTTTACACGGTCATACGCAAACGTCAGTTCGTCCTGGTACGTAGAAAGCGCTGCTGGAACCGAACTCATCGCATAATCAAACTATGATAAAATTCGATTTTTCATTTTGATGAAACTGTTTTTTTTTTACCAAATTTGTTTTTCTTTATTTTACGCATTTACTAAATAAATTGTCACTTTTTTTATATCTTCTATTGTGCCCACGAACAAGGCATGGCACGATAAACCACAACTCGCCCCAGAACCAAGTTCTGGACCACAAACTCGCCCACAACAACATGGCGAGTACCTCCAACGTTCTGATGTGCTACAATAAGCGTATCTCCACGCAGCTCAAGCACCACGGCAGTATGATCCGGCTCGCCGGCGGTCTGGCGCAGTTTCAGTACAGAATCAACAAACTCAGCAGTCTCAAACTGAACAATATCGCCCCGACGAACCTCATCTCGCTGTTCCAGTCCATCGACGTATTGTAGTTGTCCTCCAACGTTTTCAACCGATAAAATCGGGAATCCATGGATCGTGTAGCTCGAAACAAACGCATGGCGTCCACATCCCTTCTCCAACGCATCGTGGGCCAAGTCCCAACACTCACCACGTCCAACTTGCTGGCCCATACGGTGCTCACACCACGCAGCAACGTGTTCTCCAAACTGCTGGTGCGATGCCACAAGCTCTGCGTGGCTGGGAGGAGTTCTGGTGATCGGCAGCTCCGTATACTTCTTTTCAATTGTAGCACCACGGTAGTCACTGCCGTTCCACCGAATCGTGTACTCCATCACCGACAAGTCTCGGAGCCGTAACTTCAACACCCTCTCATACTGATTTCCCGAACTTTTCATGCTTGTTTCGTACGATAATCCTGCAAGATCGGGCGGAAGCTCCAACTGACTAGTGCTGGCGTACCATCCAGCGCTTAACGCCAAATCGTGCTCAGGAACAGGTTTCTGGGCCCGAGCTTTTGGTGGTGGAGGCGGTGGTGGTCCACGTGTATATTTGGAAGGAGCACCATTGGCTGGAGGTTTGGGTTCTCTGATTTCAACAGGTTTGGGTGTTTCTATCGCTTTCCGTGGTTTAACGGGAGGAGCTTTCGTTTCTGGAGCTTCTGGCGATGACTTGCGTGGTTTAACGGGCGGAGGAACTTTGTCTGCTGGTTTTGCAACCAAGGGAATAGCAGCTTTTGGACCTGGATTTATTGGAAGCGACGGAATCAACGGTTTGGTTCCAATAGAAGGTTTAGCACCAACCGAAGGTTTCGCTGGTTTCGCTGGCTTTTCTGGCTTTTCTGGTTTCACTGGCTTGCTTCCAATTCCATCACTTGTTTCCTTAATCAGTAATCTTTGATTAAGTTGATTGATAAATTCGTTGTTTGGAGCCGAAGGGGTTCTTCTTGGTGGAAGTACCGGTGTTGCCTCCTCCTCTTGTTGATGCGACCCCTGTGCTTCGACAGAGTACGCCGGAGGCGGAGTTTCTTCCTTTGGTTCTTCAGGAGACTCTTCACGTGGCACAAACTTCTTTGCAGGTTTTGGTGGTGCTTTCTTTGTAACTTCTGGCGTTCTTGCGGTGTCTACGGGTCTCACCGGCATTGGAGGCGGCACATCGGGTCTCTTGGGCTGTGAAGGTGGCACATCATCGTTGGGACCACGGTAGATCTTTGGTGGCGGTGGAAACGAGACGATAGACGAAGTTTCGGAGCTCGAACGTGCTGGCGTCGGTGGTGCAGTGTCCCGTGCGGGATTCTGTACCGAAGAAACCGATGGGGTTCTTGCTGGCGTTGGTGGTACCGAAGGTTTTTTGCCAAAAGTTGGTTTGGCCGGTGGATCAGCGGCTGCCGATGTTTCAACCGCAATACGGTGCCGTGGCGGCGGTGGTAGCGTGCTAACATCAACCTGTTTGATCTCGATCTTCTTACGGTTCCGTGGTTCCGATTCAACGGAGGTTGATGGAGACATTGGCGTTCGTGGAGGCAAACCAGGAGCCTGAGGTTGGGAAGGAAGTTGAGGTTGAACAGGAAGTTGAGGTTGAACAGGAAGCTGAGGTTGAACAGGAAGTTGTACCGAGTTTCTTTGAGGAAGTTGTGGTTGAGAAGTTTGTTGTTGAACAGGATGCTGTGGAGCTTGTTGATTCAGAATGGTTTGAGGTTGATGGTACGGATTATCATAAGAAACTGGTTGTTCCCGATATGGAGGAGCAGGAACGTCTCTTGCAGGAGTTGCCGGTGGAAGTGACGTTTGTGAAGGGTTCTGGAACTGTTGTTGAACCTGTTGCTGTACTGTTTGCTGGACGGCCAGCAGAATGTTTTGTTGGATGTTTTGCTGGAGCTTTTCCTGGAAGCTCAGCTGACTTGAGTTGGGATTGGGATTCTGTTGAGGAGTTTGAGTCTGCTGATTGTTTTGCAGAAAGGAACGTTGTAGATTTTGTTGGAGATTTTGTTGAAATCCTCCTTGAGGATTGGTCTGTGATTGGTCTTGGGATTGGACCAGATTCAACAGCTGTTGCGATTGATCCTGTTGCTGAAACTGTTGCTGAAACTGTTGCTGAAACTGTTGATTTTGGGGCTGATTCTGAAACTGGCTTTGTGGCTGTTGCGGTTGATACTGTTGATTTTGAAGTTGTTGCAGCTGAAACTGTTGATTTTGAGGCTGTTGCGGATCTTGCTGGAAGTTTTGATTCTGTTGATAGTTTTGTGGCTGTTGCTGATAAGTTTGCTGTGGTTGTTGATAAGTTTGCTGCTGTTGTGGCTGATAGTTTTGTTGCGGTTGTTGATAATTTTGTTGTGGTTTTTGGTACTTTGATGATTCACCCAACGCAGGAACGTCGTAAGCACCAACATTTCTCTTTGGTGGTGGCGGTAATGTCTTTAAATGTTCTGTGGAAACTGGTTGTACTGCTGGTCCCGTGTATGGTTCGGCGGGGGCGGAGGAAGACGACGATGTATCGCCATTCTTCTTTGCTTGATGGTTTTTGTATGTCGAAACACCGGCTTTACCAACCGCTTTGGTACCACGACCAATTCCTTTGGCAGTGGCCTTACCAGCAGCCTTAAAAGTATCTTTATTGTTGGCCCAAAACGACATGGCGGCAAATCAATTGAGGAACAAAATGTAGATTTTTTTAGTGAGGAAAAGTACTTAATATGAATATTCGCAGTAAACGAAATAACCAAATACTAATGACAAAGAAAGAAGAATCAATTAATTTCAAATATTTCGCCAATTTACATCTTTCTTGTTAAAATTAATGGTATTATTTTTTCTTAATTAATCATCCATACCAATACATAACTCAATAAACTGCCAATGTAAAGACCCATGCTCAAAAAAACCGTGGTAAACCCGCCGGCCGCTTCCTTTTCATCATCTCCGTCACAATAATCTCCCACAATCATAAAACAAGATGTCGCCAACTGACCATTCGATACTCCAAACACAAGCTGGAGCCCCAAGTACCACAAATCAGACGAAATCCACGCACCTCGCGGTTGCACATTACACGTAAGAAACAACGGAACAAAAACAAGTCTTGCTACCGAATATATCAACAATGTCTGTGGATTGCGAATAAGCATCTTGAGACGTGGGTACCCGCAAAGTACCCGGCCTGCGAGATCGCCCAAATTCCACACAAAGTAGACAAACGGAATAAAAATCTTTTTCTGAAAGAACCAGTGGCTCGAATCGGTATGAGTAGACTCCACCGTCGAGGCAAATACTGGGAAAATGAGGGTGATGCAAAAGGTAAGAAAGATCGCCAGAACAATGTACTTGAGTTTGCTCCAGAGAAGCGTGAATGGAACGTGTTGTTTCTGAACCACTTCATCATCCTCGTTAACATCAACAGTTTCGTTAGAATTAAGAGCCAGGTACGCTGTTTCGTGAGCCTGGCGGTGAGACCACCATAATAAAACCATCGACACCACACTGACGAGACTTGCCGTGATATAGTAGACGAACAAGCCGTAGTTTTTTGCCACGTATTGCTGTGGTTTGAAGTCTCCCACCACCAAAATCGATACCATAAGCGCCATGGCCGGCAAAATACCTGCCACGGCCTGGCCAACCATCACGGCATTGGCGTAGATGCCGCCCAACAAGTTGACGAGCGCCATGGTGCCGTTTTGGGCCAAACATGTTGCCAACGCCAGCAAGAACACCATCAGCATCAATACCGAGAAGAAGATTGGGTCTGGCATGGCAATGAACCATTCAGAAACACATGAAATTGCCATAATCACAAAGGCAACCGCGGTTAATGCAAGACCAAGATTGACACGAAATTTATAATCAACACCCTGCTGGACCTGGGATAAGTAAAAGTTAAACACCGCCGATGCCATCGTAGATACAGACATCATTGTGGACGAATAGATCTTAATGAGGGTTGGAGAATGGGCAAAACGGTCGGCATAATATGCTGACGCCGAAAGAAAACAGTTCCATGGCCATAACAACGCTATACCAACAAGTGTGTATGTGATGTATTGAAGTTGGGAGAGTTTGAGCCGGAAATGGAGTACCAGTAACACCACCGGGTCGTAAACATCGTCCATTGATAAAAAAGGCGGTAACAAAAGAGAAAAAGAAAAAGAAAAAGATTAAATAAAATTTATGATAAGATAAAAACAATAAAGAAATAAATAATAGATCTTCAAAAAAAAAAAGAGAGAGATTCGTCACTTAACCTTTGTTTTTGTTTTGTTGTTTTCATAAAGTAGTTTTTCTTTGTGGGAGTTATTACAATTCAAGGTTTTGGTGGGAACGTAAAGTATGTTCTTTTCAGACTGTTCCATTCGTTGGTCCATTCATGGGTAATGTTGGAGATTTCTACTGCGCGAATGTCGCCAGTAAGTTCTCCCCGTGCGAGCAGCAGCGCCACGCGCGCCAATTGTGTGCGCGTTTCCGCCTCCGTAAGCGGCCCTATTCCACTACCCAATAATCGGAAATTGTGCGCGCGAAACATTGCGGCGGGGAGCGCTACTGTCGCCTCACCACCAATTTCACCAATCTCGATCCACGACACGGCGCGCGACGGTGTGTCACGCCTGCCAATAAGTTCCGCCATAAGTTGACCAGTAACACTGCCCCATACATAATCGAGCACCACATCGGCTTCAAAAAAACTTGTGGTGGTGGCACCAGCAGCAGTAGCAGCAGCTTCTTCAAATGTAGCAACTTCAATGCCATACTTTTCCTTGATGGTACCTAGTTTTACCGACAGGCGGCCCAATCCAACCACACGGGCAGCACCTAAAAGTCTCGCTACCTGTAACGCCATCTGGCCCAGGGCGCCGGTAACACCAACAATCGCTACCGTGAAATCTGGCGGTAAATCCACGCGCGAAAATGCAAAGAACGCCGACATCGCCGCATTACTGAGTGCTGCCACGCGCGCGATTCCCGCCCCGTCAGTCCCGCGCGGAAGTACCAACACGTTGTGCCGCTTAACATTCACTTCCTCGCCATAACTCCCCAAACCAGGCTCAGGTGTCACAAAAAACACCAACTGACCATCCAAGTACCCAACACCATCGACACCAATCATTCTTTCGGTACCGCTAGTTGCCGTGACCGAATAATGGCGCCCGGCAGCACGGTTTCGCACTAAATGCGAGTATCCCACCGCCACGACACGAACTCGAACTTCATCGTCGAGCGGCGGCGCCAACTCGTATTCCTTGTACACCGGTGGTTCCAGTCCCGTAACAACAGCAGCCTTCATTCTTAAATTTTTCAATTTTAACAAAGATTTTGCACAAAAGTTATGGCCTATTTTATACTCTTCGTCGGACCGAGCCCCGGCCCGGAATGTACCTCTATCCAATCTCATTAATATGTTTCCGGGCTTCGATCTCCAGTTCAAGTAACTCGTCAAGATCACGTTCAATCTTTATAAACATCTTCATTAGAAAGTAATTGGGTTCCTTGAGCGGAAGCCGTAACGGCAGCACATCGCTCAACCAAAATAAGTCTCTATTCGCCAGTATTTGTTCCTGGTCCTCGTCAAGGGCCTCGACAATCTTGGTCCATTCTTCTAGATCGTAGTGTTTGTGTTCGTTTTCAATCATATCAGAAAGAAGCGGCTTGAGTTTGCTGAGCAACATGCTGAGATTCTCGTACGTCCGGCGTCGCTTGTCCATCAGCAGCACAATTTTCTCGCGGAGCAGCAGCCAGTGCTCGTCCATGCGGTCTTTATCATGGTAAACCAGTGATGATGATCCAGAACCAGAAGCAACCGAAGAATCCTGCTCTATAACATCTAATTCTTCGAGTTCTTCGGCTGCAACTTCTTCTTCGTAGTCCAATACTTGTTCTTCCTCCGTCTCGGGTTTGGGCTCTGGTTCCAGCTTCCCCCTACGTGATGAATCTCCGTAGAGAATCCGTGACATCTCCGAACTTAAATGACTCGCATAGTCAAAAAGCTTGTCACCGATGTTTGAGATCAAAATCGTCATCAACGGCACCGCACCCACCGCCCAACATACAAAGAACGAACGACCCAACGGAGTTTTGGGTGCAAAATCGCCGTAACCAATGGTCAAAAGACAGAGAAAGCAAAAGTAGATGCCGTTGAAGTAAGTCCAATTCTCGGTGGCATGAAACACTGCTCCTCCCACGAGCCAGAACGCCACGAAGTTGAGAATCGTAAGAAAAAGTGACCAGTTGAGCTGGCGGATTTTGGCCCGTCTTCGAAGAAGTTGGATCTGTTGAAACGCCTCTTCGTGGGTAAGCCGAACCTTGTCCCGCAATAGTTTTTTCACGAGACTGACACGGCTCTTTTCGAGATGGTGCCAAAAGAGTGTGGGTCCCGAAGTCGAAAGCACCACTTGACGGATCATGGCCACGATTAAACCCATCAACAACACACCACCAAGAGAGAAAAGGAGCACCAAGACCTTAGCACCGGCGGTTTGGGGTGTGATATCGCCGAGTCCGATGGTAAGAAACGATACGATACAGTAGTAGAGCGAACTTCCATACGACAAGTCATCGATCATGTGGCTCATCAGTACCGAGCCGATAGTACACCACACGGCAAAGAAGACGGTATAAATCATCAAGGTACGCAGTTTGACATTCAAGTTGAAGGTGGGTGGGTATTTCTTGAGTTTGTAGCCCAAGAAGTTGACAAGTAAGATCACGGAGCATGCAAAGTAGAGAAATGCTGTGAACACTGCCATCCAAAACCCTTCGGAACGGCTATAGGCCACGTCATCGCCCAAAAACGCTCCATTGTTGACCAAAACCACGCAGATGGTGAGCATAACCGAAGCCGAGAGCCAACAGAAGATGGAAATACATTGGGTGACTAAGTACTTGACGGTTCCTGAGAAGTTCATGAGTAAGGAAACGTTACCGATAATTCCTAGGGCAAGTGAGAATCCATTGAGTATCAAGAACGGGTAGTCGTCGGGAACCGATTTTTCCGTGACGTTATCGACCCGCCAATGTTCTATCAAGGCAATAATCGAGATCATATTGGCCAACGGACCAAGACATGCTGAAATCAAGGGGAAAAACGCTGATATAAGGTACCAAGTAATGAAGTGTGGTTCTCCAGGTTTGATGGCAAGGTTGGCGATGGAAACCACTGGTGCCAGTAATGCATGACGAACAGTGACGGCATTATTATTATGGGTTTTGTAATAACCTTGAAGCGTGGGAAGAAGTTGTGACTCGTATTCACTTAAGAACCCTTCAGCATCATTAGGATCAAAGATCTGCCGCTTCGCATCGGGGGTCTGGAGCGAATCAGTGAAAAGTCGCCGTAGCGCCCGTCCAACCATCACTGAGAAGTTAAGTTTTTGTTCAAGTTTCTGTTCAAGTTTTTGGTTAAGTTTTTGTTTTTTCTTTTGCGGGTTCTGCAGTTGCCTGTAACGGTTTGTGGATCGCCAAATCGCCAGGGTTTTGTTTCAGGGTCCGAATTCACGTTGTAGTTTTTTTTTTTTCCCCGTAACGATAATAAACTTTTTGAAGTTTAATCTACAAAGAAGATTTCCACTACTTTTTCTCATAAAACATCTGGAAAATCTCACTATTATTGATATAATTTCAACACTTTATCAACACGTTTTCAATACTTTTTTCTCAATTTTTTTAACTCTTTTATTCTATTTACACTAATAATCCACCGGAACCTCGTTCTTAGGATTCAATATATACTTTCTCAAAATGTTCTTTTGTGTATGTTTCTGCAATGCATCCACTGGCGTCTTGGTCAAACTCGATAAAATTCTCGTTCTTTCTGCCGCATGTTCGTCAGCCATCAACTTCTCATAAATGACCCCAAAATTCGCCTTTCTCCGCTCAATCTCGCCAAGCTCCTGCTCGGAAACATTAATATCCAACGCCAATGGCGCTTCTGTCAGTGGCCACGATGCAATGCCGTACTTTTTCTTGATGGCATCGATTTCTTCTACCAACTTCAGACGTTCTTCGGCTCCAGCAGAAGCAAAACTTGCCGCCACTTGATCCAACTTACGTAAGTCGGCAATCTGTGTCACCACCAGGTCAAATTCCTGTTTACGGGCAACAAAGTCAGCGAGTTTGCGTGTTTCTTCCTGTTGAACCTTCTCCTTGGCCATAGTTTCATACAATGCAAACTGTTGACCCTTATTGACCTTGATTTCTGCCACCGCAAACGTCTTACGGGTCGAGATCCGCGGCACGGCCTCGATACGGACAATATCACCTTCTTTACAGAGGTTGCCTTCATCATGAACCAAATAATCCTTTCTCTTCAAAACTTCTTTGTGGATCTTCTTGTCGTAGCCTTTGGTCTGAACACGGACCTTGACGGTCTTGGCCATCTTGCCTTGTGACACCACAAGCCCAGTCAAATTAAGACGTGCCATTGTTAGTTGGTGAAATTTTTTGTCAGATGGAAGAAAAATGAACTATTTTCTTGTATACAGGATTCTCAATATCTGTACTGTATCGTTTTTTTTTTCTAATTAGTAAACCGTTCGATCGTTCATTATGCATTAATTAATTCTTTTATTCATTTTTTTATTTATTCTTTTTGATTTAATGTTTCTTTAGTTAAATTTAAAAGATTGGCCCTTTTTTTCTTTGGATCGATTCTTTTCATGTAACGAATTCATACAAATAAATAGGCGAGTTCATAAATCCATTTTCGTATAAATGTCGCATTTGCGCGCGCGCACTTTTTTCATAATGTGGGGGACATATTATTGTACCTGGGCCTTGGCATCTTTGACTCATATATCAATGGGAAATCCACGTCAAAGTTTCCTTACACGTCCTCAATGGCAGTAGATAAGCAAATTGTGCTTGCTGAACTCAATCAGCTTATTTCCGACATCAAATCATGTTCGGTAGAAGAGTTGCCACACCTTTTATCTACCTGCCAACCTAAAAAAGTTGATCAAGGTGAAGATTGGAACCCAGTTTTTGACCGATTCCATCAATTGTACCAAGATTTTATCTCAAAGTATGGTTTGGATTCCGAGGATATCAAAATCACCAATATTCCTGACCATGAAATTCGTCTCATATGTTCTTGTCTTGACTTTACGTTTAAAACATTCGATGAAACAAATTTCCATCCTTATAAAAGCAGAGATATGTTTATTCACATGGTAAAGTGCCAGGAAATCGATGTGGTGGTGAAATCTATCTTTTTGCTTCTGAGATCAGTTTCTTTCTACGATTTAAAACAAGAAATTAGAAATAACTTGATTAAAAGATGTCTTACTTTTGCAACATCTTTTCCTCCACCTCTAACCCTTAGTGATGGTGATCGTTATCCTGATGTTCTTTCAGAAAACATCCCTGTTGAATGGAAAAGAATTGATTTTAGGGACGAGATTGGCCAACCCTTATTTCACATGGAATACCAGACTGTTGCTGAACTTTCCCAACATCAGATTCTTACGTTGGGAATGCAGGTAATTCCACAGAAATACTGGTCTGACTTTTGCATGGTGGTATGGACAGCCAAATCTTTCCAGGATAACCTGCAAGCATCCATGGATTTACGGGAAAAGTTGCTCCTCATCTGGTTAACTACCATATCACAGCTTGCTAATCAAGCCAACGAAGATTACAATAACATATTAAACTCAAACCCAAATTTGATCTTACGTTTGATTGAATTGCTTCTCCCTGAGTCACACGAACGTACCCTGCTGCAGGTATATTCAAGTGCAGTAAATGCCACCTCGTCTTTGCGCATTATAAAGAGATATGACCATCCATCTAGAGTCCAAGATATATTTAATGTCGATTTCTATCACCAGTGCTTGAAGCTCATTACTAAACAAGAATACGATGACGATTCTCTGTACCGTGAAAAGGGGTTTTCCAGACTTATTTCAATGCTGTCCGAGGTGTTTGAAGAATTTGAATCAGATGTTTGCGCTCCCATTATAGAGGAATTACTCCATATTTTGAAATGGAATTCAACGAAACATAGTAAGATTAGTGTTGTTATTCCGGATCTTGACTATCGGGCTGTAACTCACGCTAAGGTGTTTTTGGATCAAGGTGTTATAGAAGTGTTTGTTAATTGTATTGTCGAACATGTCGACCTTGCAATCCAAACTTCCCATTTATCTTTGGATCAAAAAAAGTATCTCCTGAAATTACTTCCGTTTGAAATTATCGGTGAGTTGCCTGATAATTCAATACGGGAATTATTCGAATCACCGTTACTTGAAAAATGTTCAGCTATTTTTGCCAACGTCGACATTTTTGGTGATGAAGTTACCGAATCTGCTCTCTCTATCCTTACTAAAATGCTTGAAGCCGACCCGGTTCACTTTTCAAGTTTTGAAGACGGTAACGTGCTTCTCACATTATTTCAAAATATTCAAGCTGTTACTAAAACAGCTTTAGAAGGAATTTCAAGCTTGATAAAAATCACGGCGATGGTGTATGGAATGGAAAATGGCCGCCCAATTATTGACGAATATAACGTTATATCAAGTATCTTCACCACTGTTGGTGACTTTGATTTTTTTTCAAACTACAACGATTGTTGTGTATATCTTGGAGATGATTGGGACGCAGCAATTACTTATTGTCCATCATTACAGCCATTGTTTTTAAACCAACTCAAGAGGATATTATCAGAAGTTCCTGCCAATATCAATGGACATTTAGAGAATTCAGACTCTAAATATTTACCGGGTGAATATTTCGTTTCAGATAAAGAAATGGAAATGGTGGAATACATCCAACTCTTTTTGGATTCCATCAACAGTGTAGTCAGATATTATCCGACAATCGCAGAAGGCTTGACAGATATTGTGACACTTGAATGTTGGATTCCATTAATTAGGGTTCCTTTATCCGAGTTCGATTACTACGGAAGGACTCGTCAACTATCTTCTATTTTAGAAGCCTATGACAGCTTAGAAGTTTTTGAGTGTATTTGGAACAGTTTGAAATCTCAGGTGAGTACCCCATTAATTGACCGTTTCATGATGTATACTGATCCAGACGAATTCTATTTTGATCGTCTCAACTCGAATGACAGTACTACATTAATGAGAGAATTTTTATCGATTCATTTGTATTTGGATCTATTATTCTTCAAGTACTTTGATAGATCTAACGTTGATATTGAATTGGTTGCCAAGTTTGATGAAACTGATTTTGCCTTGATCGCCAGACTTTTCTCACTCTTTATGAGATGTTCCACGGAGATTTTATCAATTACAGAAAAACTTCCAGTTGAAATTGCTTGGATCAATAACCATGAACTGTTGACTGATAATGAATTACCTCCAATCGTATACTTTACTCTGAACCCTGGTACCAAGACAGAAACTGTTCATAAACAAACAGATACAGCCATCAGAAATAAAACTCTCATTCGAAGCTTAGTCCACAAGATTTGTGGTCTTACGTTCAAAGTCATGTTTGGTTTGTTTGAAAACCCTACAGTTAACCAAACGGTGGAAGCACGAACTGCTATCCATAAGATCTTGCAATCTTTAGGAAATGCATTCACCTCCGAATTGGATCGACTGTTTGCAAATGAATTTAAAAAACAAGCTCATATCTTGACAGTGTCAAACTTTATTCTTACGTTGATTTCTTGCAAGGTGGACGAGAAAAGACAGATAAATCCAATCGTCGTTTTACCATTGATTCAAAGCGGTTTCTTTGAGAAGTTAAAACTAGAAGCTGAAGTCATGTGGAGCAGACTATTGGAGAAGGATTCCAAGGATATTGATGCTGCACAGAATTTGACATATATTAGTACTGACGAAGTAAGTGTTATGTTGAATGGATTACATCAAGTTTTTCTGATATATGAACGAATGGTTGGTGTTGAAGGTGGTTCTAGAACGTCATTTCTGAAGAATTATTTTGGTGATGGATACGAAGACCAGGCGAATAAATTCTCGGCAGCATTAGAATACCAATTGAAATTACAAGCTACTGGACTAGTTCAAAAACTTATTGGTGGTGAATTTGTTACGTCGCTTTCGGATAAGAAAAGAGTTCCGTCTGTGCTTATTGAACAACTTTTGCGTATTGCTAGACAATCATTAGCGGCCGAAAATGATATTGCTGATACTGAGGTTATTCGAATGACAAAACAACTTGATTCACCTAATTTGAAGAAAGTTGAGTTTTTGGACTCACTCGGGATTAAAGAGGATCAAACTGAGGATTTTCTTAAAAACGGCTTTGAATTATCAGACCTTCTAATAGATGAAAACGCCACGGAATCCCTAATGGCTTTCAATGCTAAAGAATCGACTGAAAAGACTATTATTGAATCTAATTCTTCTCACGCAAACATGGAGCCATGTGCTAGATTAAAACAACTAGAAGGGGCGGAAGTTGACGAAATTTTGAGAAATTGGATTCCACTAACGCAGAATAAATTTACAGCTATTGATATCATTGGAGAGATTCTTCTTCAATCACAATTAAGCTTCGATGAAATCGTCAAGAAAATTTCAAAAATTATATTGAATTCCAACGGCTCAAATCATGACGGCTACTGTATACTATTGGGTAAATTGCTTACAGAGATGAGTTCACCTGATAATAATACTGAAGACATGATTGAGATATCAAAGGCACTTGTGGATTGCTTCAAAACTTCAACTTATGAAAGCAGTGTGATTCCTTGGTTATCCATTCTCGAGCAGATTTTGATTTTGCAGGAATTGAATAACGCAAAACAGATATCAGGTGGACCGGATGTCGTAGTTAACGAGCCACCATTGATAGGTATTACGGAGAAGAATATCATTGTTGATAAAATTCTTGGTTTGGAAGAGGTTCATGAATTTGATATTGCGTCTGTTATTAGCAGAGTATTAATATTGTTAGCTGGTGACGAAGTAATTCGATCAAAAATAAGGGGCTCTAATCTGCTTCGTTTACTTGTCTCAAATGCAAAAGAATTTTACACTACTTCCGTTGAACACGAAAGCTATAGAACTACAACTCTTATTCTTTTCAGAAGAATATTTGAGAATCCAGAAACGGTCAGAAATAATTTAGCTGTGATTGTCAAATCACTAGATTCAAATGATAACAAGGAAGCTTCAACTTCCTTAAATGCTTCGTCCATTTTAATGATGAGAGAGCCAAAATTGTTTACCGAAGAATTATCTAACAACACTGACATCACCGATGATGAAAACTCAACCGATTTCTTCCACACCGAACAAACACCAAACAGTTTAGAAACCAGATTTACAATGTCAATTTTAATTGATGAATTGGTTAATGCTGTATCTCAAGACTGGATTTCTGAACCAAGGGATACGAACGGCGAAGAATATCCAGAATTTTTAATAATGACAAGTCGGCGGGCGAGATACTTGGAGAACTCAAATTATTCTTACGCTTGTTTTTTGTTGCAGACAATAATTGAGCTTTTAAACACATATAAGTCTGCAAAACTTGAATTTGTTAAGACTAAGTTTGACGGAGATAGAGGGCTGGAATGGAACAATGCTTTAAGCTTCATTATTTTTCAATTGAATTGCACTGCAGATTTGGAAGATGGCACTTCCCTTGAAAAGTCAAGACTAGCCTTTATAAAGTCACTCGCAATGCTATCAATTATTGCATTGGTATCGACACCGTCGCCATATCAAGCTACAAAGGCAACGAATTCCAACAACTGGGACCAAATGGACTTTATACATAAGCAGGTTTCAGCTGAGTTGGTCAATATGGTTGATATCGTAAGTGACAAGGAATTGGATTTGTCATTAAGATCCAGCAAATTAAAATCATTACTTGAGGTAACATCTTTGTTATTATGGACCACAGAGAAAAAGGTTGTCAACGAATACGAAAATGTGCCAAAAGAAGACCTGCTTCAACTAGCCTTATATCTCCAAGAGATGGACTTTACATCTAAGATCAGTACACGCTTGCGTGCTCTTGACTTGTTTGATCCTATCGTGATTGATTTGATAGTTAAATTTCGGGGATTTGTTTGTATTCTTGGGGATATTCTTGCAGATAGTTCGAGGTCTGAACAGTGTCAGAAGAAGTCGATAAATAATCAAATCAACAATGTGTTGAAGGAGCTAGATTCTGATACTATACCCGATATCGACGAGCAGATACCTGAGTGTTGTAAGGAAAACCAAGATATTGCGATATTGGGAAATTGGATACACGAAAATGATATTCCAGATCATCACGATGGTCAGAACCCGTCTGTGCAAGGATTGCCTGTCCTCAGTAATCCCTTCCAATTACTTGTGAATGAGTTTATACTTGATATTAGTCGTGAATCACGTCAACCGTTACAAAGGCCCTCGATCAGACCTGCAATTGAACCACTGGAGTACGAACTACTCAGATCGACTACAGACCGTTGGAGTGATTATTTGGATTTACTTTTGAGCAAACATCAGAAAGAAGTGATAAACCAAATCACGTTACGGATTATTCCTAGAAAACATAACCCTGATACCCCTGACGAAGATTCAACTGAAGTTAAAGAAGAAAACAAAGAAGCAGGTGAAGTTGAAGTGCAGAATGAATCGGACAATGGAATCGATAGAGATGATGACGAAAAAGAAGAAGAGGAACAAGAACAAGAACAAGAACAAGAACAAGAACAAGAACAAGAACAAGAACAAGAACAAGAACAACAAGAACAACAAGAAGATACATACGCAGGCGATGATGATGATCTTATGTTTGGTATGGTTAACCTTGAAAATGAAGTCAACAATAGCAATAACACAAGTACAGTTACGAAGAATTCCTTAAAAACCGTTTTAATCAAACCATTGATTGACGAACAAGGAATCAGACTCATTATCCATCTTTTGTTTACATCGTTAGACAGATATACTGTATCTATTTGCTACAAATCCTTGGAGTACATTGTTTTACACGAGAAGTCTCGAAATAGTGTTATGAGAAAATTGATGGCCATTTCAAGCAATGGGCTAGTCGACCAGAATACTTTACAACAACAGTATACTCTGTTGGGGGTAAGTTGTGAGCGGGGGAATGAAACAAAGATTCCAACTAGGACTAATACGGAATTAGTGGCGATGAATTTGATTAAATGTATCAAACATTTAGTTGATAACAGCATGCCTTTTAGATTTGAGATGTTAAAGTCATATCCTTCGACATCAGATGGTTGTAAAGACCATACAATCCAACGCGGATATCCAATCAATGACATGATTGATGTGTTACAAAACAAAGACATACGAAACAACAGTTTATACATGGGTCCCTGGTCCAATATATTAAGGACAGTTACTGAAGTTTTGCCTATACTAATTAAGAATGAGGAGGAAGGCAAAAGTAATCCTATTGGGATTCCCGTTATCCTGGAAATCAATCAACGTCGGATTGTTCAATTGCTAACGGAAAAGGATATGGCAAGCAAAACTGTCAGCAATATCAACCATGCGATTCTTAGTATAAGTCTGTTACCAGGATCAATAAAGATTTTGAATCTGGAATTATGCAAGTTGGTCATCACGTTGAGTCAAGATATCTATCTGGATCTCCGAGACGTTGTTGCTGAATTATCTCAAGAAAACACCTTCACTGCAAAAAATACCTCATACGTGAAATTCCTTGTTGGCAAGGTCAATCATAAAAGACTATTGATGATATCAACGCTTTTGTCTTGTGAATTCAGCGGAAGAGATTCTGGAAAGATTCCGATATTTTATAATAATCTGCCACTTCTTTCTTTATGGAGTGCTTTGAGTGACTTATTAAGTTTTATCGACAAAAGACCAGTTCTTCAGTTTATGATTGGCTCATTGTTTCCGTTGCTTGAATCCTTTATGCTGCTTTCTTCTGAATTTCACGACAATAGTTCTATGATGAACTTAATTGATAAAAGAATCGATTCTTTCAGAGAGAGGCACATCAATGTTTTGAAAAATTATATTGGTTCAAACTTTGACAACTTAATAGGACCATCTGGGTCATACTTAAAAGTTGCTAAATTATTGGACTTTGAAACCAAGAAGAAGTTACTTGATTATCGTGTGAAGCAAGTAAAACAAGAAGACAAGTATGAGACGCTTAAAGTTAGACGTGACAACGTATTTTTGGATTCATACAAGATTTTGTCCTCTTTAAGTGGCCCTAAATTCCGTGATACTCGATTTGAAATTCACTTTGAAGGTGAACCTGCTTTTGATGGGGGCGGAGTGACCCGTGAATGGTATCTGGTGATGACTGAACATATAGTTTCACCAAGTTCGAAATTGTTTGAATCTCAGGATGGTGTAAATTTTTATCCTAAGATTGAGACAGATCCTGAGCATTTAAAGTTTGTTGGGCGTTTTATCGGAAAAGCTGTTGTTAGTGGTGTCATACTCAATTTCCCATTTTCACATCTTGTCTATAAGCGTATGCTTGGCGGTACTGTATCATTTGAGGATTTGAAGACTTTTGACCCCGAATATTACAATAGTTTGAAGTGGGTGTTGGAGAATGAAGTCAATTCTGAATTAATGCAATATTTCTCGGTGACATTGGAGCAGGATGGAGAAATCAAAACGATTGATTTAATTCCAGATGGTAAAAATGTCTCGGTGACGGACGATAACAAACATGAATTTGTGAACAAGATGACCCAATTTCTATTGGAACCCACAAATTGCGAGCAAATTGCGGTTTTATTAGATGGATTCTATGAAATCTTGCCTTTAAATTTGATTGATATCTTTGATGAATCTGAAATGGAACTTTTGATATGTGGAGAGCAGGTTATTGATTTGGATGACTGGAAAGAAAATACCAGATATTACAATTATTCGGCAACGTCACCACAAATTCAGTGGTTTTGGGAAGCAGTGGAATTGCTTGACAATGGTCAAAGACGCAAGTTGTTGCAATTTGCTACTGGTAATCCCAATGGACCATTGGGTGGATTCAAAAATTTAGGAGGCGGTTCTTCTAAGTCATTTCTGATCCATCGTATATCTACCTCAGGTGACCGTTTACCTACATCTCATACCTGTGAAAATCAGTTAGAATTACCGTCATATGATTCATATGAAAAGTTAAGGAAATGCCTAGTGCTTGCTATAACTGAAGGGAATACGGGTTTTGCATTTGGTTAATTATTTGTAGTACCAAATTAATAAATAATCCATATTTCCAAACATCCAAATCGTTATGTGTTTGTTTATAGCAAATTTATTAAGCCAGATAGTTAAATTAAGTGGCTCAGTAGAAGAGTAAAAAAGTTGAATGCTTGTCATGATCTCTGATACTCAGATGGTATAAATGCTTATTATATGAATATTTGCAACCGACCTCATATATTCTTGTTGACGAACAATACTAATAATTACAAGTTCAATTAACGTGAAAACTATTAAAAAATGATAAGGTGTTAACTATACACGAGTTCAATTATTAATTTATTACATTTGTCTTAGCTTGATTTCTAATCCCCGTTAATCTCTTTTAGACACTTGGCGAACTTTTCAACCAAGATCTCGTTCTCCTTCTTGGTTCCTACTGAAATCCGGAGAGCACCTTCGCAGTTCAACTCGGTACCTCTAAATCTCACCACAACCTCATTCAATGTAGCCAACTTCGTGTACAACTCTTGTGCTGTTTTATTGCAAGGAACACCATCACTGTTTAATATCTGTAAAAGAAGAAAGTTAGAGTCGAGCCCGCCGATATTTTCCCCAATGTACTTTAGTTTCTGGAGTTCTGCAAGTAACCAACTTCTTTGCTCTACAATAAGAGCAACATATTCCTCCATTTTGGCAAGGCCTTCTTCACCGGTAGCCCTCAATCCGACGCTTGACGTTAAAGACGAAATGTTGTATGGGTACTTCATCGCATTCAAGTAACCAGACAATTCCGGAGTGGCATAGGTAATACCTAACCGGATTCCTGCCAAACCAAACGATTTAGATACGGTTTGTAACACTACTAATCTTGGATATTCGGTGACAAGAGTTGATAATGACTGCAGATTTCCGTCTTTAATGTCAGTGAAGTCAATGTATGCTTCATCAATGACAATCAATCCATTCCAATTATCCTCAACACGCTTCAAGAGCGATACAATATCGTCCACTGCCAAAAGTTTACCGGTAGGATTACCAGGAGACGTCAAATAAACCAATTTGATTGATTTATCCCCCGCAAGCTTAGCAGAAACGGCATCAATATCGATTTGAAATCCAGGGTAAAGTAAAGGCACCTCTGTCAACACAACATCATTGATTTTGGCACAAATTGAGTACATTCCATATGTAGGTGGACATACCAAGAGCTTATCCTTGCCTGGCGTACACACACAACGTAACAATAAGTCGATACTTTCGTCGGAACCAACACCTAGACAAAGATTGGCAGGTTCAAGCTTATTTTTACCCGAAGAAAACTTGCTTGGATTAGCATTGCGATATGCCACTATCTGCTCTTTCAATTCAATCTGATGAGGATCAGGATACCGGTTCAATTCGAGCTCGTCCTCAATGCTACTCACAGTAGCGAGGGCTGGTCCGTGAGTGTTTTCATTGGCATCAAGAAGGATTCCTGTCTTGAAAAAGTCTCTAGCACACTTGTAAGGTTCAAGCAGCAAAATATTGGGTCTAACTATCTCTTTAAGATCAAACATTGGTTGTTGGTGGGTTGAAGAAGTTGGAAAATATGGAAAACTAAATCAAAATATTTCAATCTTTTATCTGACTCATGTCCGCGGGCTCGTAACGAGCGTTATCACAAACATCAGGGCCGCAATACATATTTATAAAGATTTGATAAACTTCTATGTGATTAAAGCAAAGTTGGTTAAGAACCAACATATATTCATACATTTTAAATGTAAATTGTCATATAAAATGGTGGTTTTAGTTGAGAACTCAAACATTATCTTTCTAATTCTGTCCAAGTCTTCTACATATGACTATCGCGTGTCATTATTCCTCTCAATAAATATATATATCCACGTTTATCTTCTTTCTGTTTGTATGAAAATAGTTATTGGATTTAGAGTTGTTTCTTTGGTAAATAAGTCCATAAACTCCCATCGTTTATGGGTCAATCTGCTGATTTGGTTGGCTGCCTTTGATCTATTGGTGGTTGTATCGACGATGTGTCCGATTTTGCGTATAAGTGACATTTCTTCTTTATCTTTATTAGTTATGGTATTATTGTTTAAGAGTAGAGTGCCGTGATTGGGTTCTTTAGGTGTAGCTTTAGTTTCAAGAAACAACTCGTAGTAACGCATGGTACAAATACATTTGCACCCAAACGCGAAGAATACAAAAACGAAGAAAATGTTTGAGGATTAACCTGGGGTAAAATAACCCCCACCCTCCCCTCCAAAAAAAAAAAAACCAAGGACAGATCCAAAATTGTTTGACTTAAGTTGTAATAAACATTATCTCTTAACTTAGAAAGATGAAGTTACAGAGTTTGTAGATTTCGCAGCCAAAAACCCAACTATTCATTTTGAAACAACAGCAATAATACTTTAAATTAAGATATACAAACAAATCAGGTTTTTGATATAACAGATAATCAAGTCCCAGCCATCACTATAAAACTTGAATTGAGTACAACTCTGTTGATTTGTTTGTTACCGGCAAGGAATTTCAAGAACAGAGAATCATCAGGTTTTGGAAACGAAATTCTGGTGGTGACACTACACCTGCATATACTCGTCACCAGCACATATACAAATTGTCTTGTTGAAACCCAATTGATCGTGTCCATTAGAACCAACCATGAACGTTTCTATAAGCTACGATGTCAAGTCGAAGCATTTGAGCGTACCGGATGAAGCTTCCGTGTACGCTCCACAACTCAAGCTTGATATTGACCAGCTTAACAACCTTACCACCGAAATAATTGGCAGTGGTGCTGACGTGCCTCCTGCAGCCACCGTGGAAAATTTCAATAAAGATCGGTCCAAGATGATTAAGAAGTTGTACGAAAGCGGTGTTCAGGCTTTTACGGCTGGTAAATATGAAGATTCAGTCAAGCAGTTTTCTATTGGTATTGAAATGGTGGCCAGAAGAGAGAAGTTCCAATCTTTCCAAGGTTCTCTCCAGGAATTCGGTTTATTATTACAGAGTCGTGCTGATGCATACCTCAAGACCCGTGATTTCTTAAAGGCATACAATGATGCCGATATGTTGTTGGGATTACAGATGAATTTACCGGAAAACTTTTTGAGAAGAGGTGTGGCCAGTTTCTTTTTGGGGAACTACGAAGATGCCCGTGCTGATTACCAGCGTGGTTTGTGTTTTGATGAAAACAATACCAGATTGGAACAAGAATTGGAGATTGTTTTGGATAAGATCTTGGAAGAAAACGGCGACCGTCTTTAGATTAAATAAAAAAAATGATAAAATGAATTGAAAAAAAAAAAAAAATGAGGCCTTGTAGACAAAATTGAGAAGATAAGAAAGTCGCAGGAGTTTTCTGTGGTTTCTGGACCAATAAGACGCTGTAATTTCTGTAATTTATTTAATCAAGAACCCCAAATTTAGAATCCAAAATTCGTACCGCGTTTAATACAAACAATAAATAAAAATTATACCCAGCCGTGTCAATGCAATGGTGAATCCAGATCTCGAGACCATCGTGTATCTTTCTTCTGATGAAGAATCGGAATTACACATCAACAACAATAATAATAACAATAATAATAACGGACTGGATTTGCCTCCCACAACAGCCGCCATCATCAACAATAATAATAATGAGTTGCCTTCACTGGGACTGTCACTGTTTATGACGCCAGCATCAACACCACCGCTTCCTGCTCGGTTAGAAGGTCTTAATACACGTCCTTTTGGTACTGAACCCATCAATCGACTTGGTACTGCCAATAAAATTCCCCAGAACGTCGAAATCATCGATCTTTCTTCATCTGAAGACGAGATTCCCGATGTAGACGCCGAACCACAAGAACCTGAAGTTGATGATGATGACGATTTGGTGATTGTGGAACCGAACCAATCGGAAAAGAAACGATTCAAGCCATCATCATTCGAAAGAAGTACCTCAAGAGTGCCGAATATGGGCGATACCAACTATTCCGCTATAAATATCAAGCTTGGCCAGCTCCAACAACGTATTGGTATCTATAACAACGAGAAAATGGCATTGGTGACCCTCAACCGCAACTCACAACACGAAGTGCTGCGGATAAAGTCATTTATGGACTCAGTTCTGGATACTTTGGCAACCCTCAAACTTTATCAACAACAAACACAACATCTGGCAGATCCAGCACTTTTGGAAAAGGTGAGTCGCCTGATTCTGGAGAAAGAACGTGAATATCATAATCTTAAACTTGCTTACGATCAACGAGTTTCGTCAATTCAAGGAAATAATGCCCGTCTAAACCGTATTGATGAAGGACTCCGTGAAGCTGATGCAGAATTACGTGCTAATGGTGTCACGCCAATTGTTGGCTACGAGCCGTGGATACCGACCCAAACTTTTACCCATTACCAGCAGCAACAACAACAACAGCAACAACCTGGATTTGTACCGAATATCTACTCACGACAGCCAACTACACAAGATGAAGATTTACAGAATTTGTTGGACAATATTCGTCCTGATGAAGACCTTGAAGACGGTTTAGAACCGACTCCACCGGAACTTTCGGTGAATCTCATGAAACATCAACGGATGGGCCTTACATGGTTGAAACGGATGGAAGAATCCAAGTCAAAGGGCGGTATTCTTGCTGATGATATGGGGCTTGGAAAAACTGTTCAGGCAATTGCTTTAATGATGGCGAATAAATCAAGCGATAGCACTAGAAAAACCACACTCATAATTGCACCAGTCTCCTTATTAAGACAATGGGCAGCCGAGTTGGAATCGAAGGTCAAGGTTTCAGTTCCATTAAAGATTGGCATTTTCCACGGGTTGGAAAAGAAATCTCTTTCAAATTTCGGTAGTATTCAACCATATGATGCGATTCTCACGTCTTACGGCACGCTTTCGTCGGAATGGAAACGACACTTCAAAGAAGCTTTGCTTGAAGCAAAGCTCAATAAAGAAAGTACGGGATACATTCCGCTGGCAAACGAAGGCGGCAAGAGCTACGAGTCACCATTCTTTTCTCGTGATAGTTATTTTTACCGGATTATTTTGGATGAAGCTCAAAATATCAAGAACAAAACGGCAATTGCATCGAAAGCCGTTTCGTGTATCAAAGCCGAGAACAGACTTTGTCTTTCTGGTACTCCGATCCAAAATAATGTTGATGAGTTGTTTCCCATTGTACGGTTTCTTCGGATTCGTCCTTATAACGACGAATATAAGTTTCGGGCTGATATTTCGTTGCCACTCAAGTCAAATTCCGGTAATTATGACGATCGAGACAAGTCCAATAGTATGAGGAAGTTACGTGCGGTCCTTAAGGCGATTTTGTTACGGCGATCCAAGACTCTGTTGATTGATGGCAAGCCGATCTTGACGTTGCCTGAAAAGCACATTCTCTCTGATTACGTGGAGATGGAAGAAGGCGAGAAACAGTTTTATAACTCGCTTGAAACAGGGATTCAGAAGAAGGCCCAACGCTTGATGACAGAAAAGAACAAGCTGGGCGGTGCAGCACTGAGTATCTTAACATTATTGCTTCGGTTGAGACAAGCGTGTTGTCATCAGTTTTTGGTGGAAATTGGCGAGATGAAATCACACCAGGCTCAACAGGATGCCGAAGACCGATTCAGGCCGCGTGATTGGCGTAACATGTACAACCAGCTCCAGCTGCTTGATCCCAGTTATGTTGAACGTATCAAAATACTTGGAAAAACCGAACCAGAAGAAGATGAGTTTGATTCTGGCATGATTACTTGTCCAATCTGTTTCAACGTATTAACGGGCTCTGATTCAATAGTCATTTTCCCGAAATGTGGCCATATGATTTGCCATTCATGTATCGAAACGTTCTTTGAAACCAACTGTATCGACGAAGACGTTTCTGATTTACGTTTAGCAACTTGCACCGAGTGTCGTACTCGTGTGCGGCAGGCCGACTTGATTGACTACAAGATTTTTGATAAAGTATACCATGAAAATTATTCTTATTCGGAATTGACAGAGTTTTGTCAAGGATACTATACACAGAAAAAGGCCAGCACCAATACCCAAATGATTGCGGAGCTTATTCAACGGGAAAATGGCTTACAACCGTCAGCCAAAATCGAAAAGTGTCTTGCACTCGTTGAGGAAATCGGCACCAAGTATCCGGGTGAAAAAGTGATTATCTTTTCCCAATTCACGGCTTTATTTGATGTCATGAAGTATTTGTTGGACGAACGCAAAATCTCATTCTTGCGGTACGACGGCTCGATGTCGCTCGACCACAAGAACCGTACCATCAAACAATTTTACCAAGAGGACGTCTCAGTACTCTTGTTGTCATTGCGAGCCGGGAATACTGGTTTGACTTTAACGTGTGCATCGCACGTTATTATTATGGACCCGTTCTGGAACCCATTTGTGGAAGAACAGGCTATGGACCGGGCGTACAGAATCGGACAGGAACGTGAAGTGTATGTCCATCGTATTTTGATATCCGGTACTGTCGAGAGCCGGATTATGGAGTTGCAGGACAAGAAAAAGGAAATTGTCGACTCGGCACTCGACGAGAAGGGCATGAAGTCGGTTTCGCGGTTGGGCCAGCGGGAGCTTGGGTTCTTGTTTGGGTTGAATTCGCTTTAGTACTGGCGGATTTTTTTCACCTTGGCCAGATTGCGTTGCCAGTCCTGTTCGGAGATGAGTGGCTGGTCGCCGAAGCAGAGTTCAGTGACGATAATTGGCTCGAAATCGACGTGGTATTTGGCAAGAGACTTGCAGAGATAGATAATCTGGAGAATCAAGCCGTCGGCCAGGTTTTGCAGGTCGGTTTCCAGACCGACTAACAAGTCAGGCAAGTGGGCTTTGAGTTCGGTGCACAACAATGATGCGAGGCTGGTGATCAACTGGTTGATGAGGATGGTGTCTTGTTGTGACGGAGACGTGAATATGGCGTAATATATAGAAAGGGAGTTGAAGAGGAATTCACGATAAGTTTCGATAAACCGTTTCAAGTAGGTGAGCTTGTTGAACTTGATGAGTGGTTTGAGGTTGGCGACTTCATTGACAATAAACTTGTAGCGGGCGTTCAAGTAGACAATTTTGAGGAACTTGTCTTTTTGGTGCAGTTTTGTGGCCGATTGAGTGGTGGCGTTGATGGACAGTGCTGATTCAAAGTTGATGAGATCGAGTTTGTTGAGGATTTGAAAGATTTTCAAGATATTGTGTTGTTTCAAGTTGGTGTTGAGGAGTCGTATAAGGCCCTTTACCATCAATTTCAATTCCTGTTCGACTTGTTGGTGAATATGTTGAAAAACTGTGAGTTTGGGGAATCGGATCACCAAGGTTTGGACGAGAATAGAGATTTCGAGGGCTTCTTGGTAATTTCCTTGTGAGATGCAGAGTTTGCAGAGAGTAGGGAGTTCGAGGAGATCGAGAACCGAGTCGATATTGGCGAGAATTGAGCTGGTGGATTTTACGGCTGCATTAAGTTTGGTGTTAACGGTGATTTCGAGTTTATGGTCTTCCAAAGTCTTGAGAATATGGGCGATTTCCGGGTCATATTCAGTTTGGAGGGTGTGGTTGACGTGGCGAAGATCATTGGAGATATCGATGATTAAATCGCGGTTTTCGTTGGTGATGGCAGCGAGCTGGACATTGAGTTGGCGTTGTTGTTGGTCCAATTCGGCAATTTCTTCAATAAGGGTGCGTTTGCTGGCGTGGCTCGTTGTCGTGTAAGATTCTGTGGATAACAAGTCGTCATTGATCAAGAGTTCTTGAAGATATTGGGAAGCTTTTTGTTTCAAGTAGGAATCGCTGTTTAAATACAGCACCAATTCATCTTCAAGAGACTCTGAAAGTGTATCTAATAAGATGTCAGCCATGATTGGCAGTAAATCAAACAACACATTAAAAATTAGAAGCTGCGAAAAAAATGACAAAATGAGAAAATGTCGAATAAGGTGAGAAAATGTCGCTCTTTTTTGAATGTCGTTTTTTTTTCTATTTTCGTCTTTATCAATAATCTCTTTAGTATTCCTTGAACATGGAAGGCTTATATTTCAACGTCAACTACGGCTATGTGGAAGGTGTGGTAAGAGGATACAAGAGTGGATTGCTTGGAAACAATCAATACGTCAATTTGACGCAGTGCGATAACTTGGAAGATTTGAAATTACAGTTGTCGGCCACCGATTACGGTAACTTTTTGGCGTCGTATTCTGGCCCATTGCTGACCTCTGTCATCCAAGATAGTTTGCTGAAGAAGATGTACCAACAGTTCCAGTACTTGAAATCTCAATCTTCTGGTAGATTGACCAAGTTTCTCGATTATATCAGTTACGGTTACATGATCGACAACGTGTCGTTGATGATCACCGGCACGTTGCACGACCGTGATGGTCTGGAAACATTGAGCAAATGTCATCCATTGGGTTGGTTTGAGACCTTGCCTACTCTTTCAATTGCCACCGATATTGAGAGCTTATACTCGACGGTGTTGATCGATACGCCATTGGCACCATTTTTCAAGGATTGTTTGACTGCTGATGACTTGGACGACTTGAATATTGAAATTGTGCGTAACAAGTTGTACAAGAACTACTTGGAACTGTTTGTGGCGTTTGTGGAAACCGAATTTACTTCTCCTGACCGTGAAATCATGACAAAGATGTTGAGTTTTGAGGCCGATAAACGGGTCATCAATATTGCCTTGAATGCGTTGAACAACCCTGAATTGTCGGCTGAAGATAAGTTGGCTTTGTTCCCCAACTATGGTCTGTTGTATCCAACTTACCACCACGAATTGGCCCAAGCAGACGATGCTGAACAAGTCAAATTAGTGGTTCAAGGCGTAGGAGAACTCAAAGAAATCTTTAGTGATGCTGCTGATTCTTCGCGGAACTTGGGAGACTGGTTCTATCTCTTGGAAATGCAATACTGTAAGAACGCATTCACTCAACAGTTTACGTTATCGACAGTATGGGCATGGTTACGGTCTAAGGAACAGGAGATTAGAAATATCACTTGGATCGCCGAATGCATTGCCCAGAACCAAAAGAACCGGATCGATAGTTATATCTCCGTTTACTGAGCTTTACTTCTTCTATCTTTTAAATAAATATAATTATTACTTTGACTTTCTATAAAAAGAGAGGAACTTCTCTTTTACCGATTGGTTCGTTATCGTCGTCATCTCGTTGTCGTTTGTAAAGTGAATCTCCAATTTCGTGTTCTCCAAACGTTGCCAACGAAAGCGGTTTTGCTCGAGGCTTTTCGGGTCCAAGTGGTTCATATTCATTGATTTCTTCTTTATATTCATAGCTGGAGTTATCAAAGATATTATTAATCCCTTCGGAATCGTCGATTGTCGTCACTTCAAGCATATTAAATGTCACCAATGTTCCTGAATAATTGGACAAGTAAGGATTCTTACAAAGCAATTTAACTGAAAGTACCCCATTCAAATCTTTCAAGATTTTGCACTTGGAAGAAAGTTTCACTGCCCGTAAAATCTTGATAAAGTTGGTGAAATTATAACACGAAATTAGTGAGGTATTTATCGGTTTCATCTCGCCGTTTTCTTTACCAAAAATAAGCATTTTTTCAAGAATCGTCTTTTCCACGGGATAAATCAACTTCAGGTGTCCAATAGGACCATTGGAAATGAAATTTAGTTGGTTTTCAATGAATTTGATGCCAGATTTCGCTGTGGCACGCCGATTTCCCAATGTTTGTGCCTCGTTGCAGAGATATATATACATATCAACGGTATTGATTTGGTGTAAATCGGTCAAAAGATTAGCAAACACGTCCAGTTTAAGCATAAGTTCAAACTGGACCTCGTTGTAGTTGATAATAAGCAGATCCGGCTCCTCGTTGTCGTAAGGATACGTGATGTCGAGATAAAACGTGAGAAACTCCAACTTTTCATTCATCAAATTATCTTCAAATTCAATCACAAGAGGATGGCCTTCTCCTTGATACGTAACGTAGCAAGTTACGTTTTCCACGGTTTTTTCCGTTACTGGACCGTTTGGTTTTTTCATGCTGGCAGCGACGGATTGGAACGCGTCGCTGATTAAACTGATATCAACACCGAGCCGTAACTCGTCGTTTGTGTTTGGTTCAATTGCTTGGAGATTTTCATCCTGAACAACAAAACTAAATGATGTAAAAAGCAGTGGATCGATGCTGAGCTGGACGTTGGTGACGTGGTTATACTCGGCATAGAATGTGATGCTTTCGGGCCGGATTATCATGAGAGCCAGGGCCAGAATCGTGGTTATGGCAGCAAGAACATCGGCAAGGTGAATTATCTGATTGGTTGAGCCGGAAAACGAAGATCTCTGTGTCCTGGACTCTGGTTCCTGGGAACTAACAAAGAGTGACATGTTGCAAAACCAATGTCGTAAATAAAGATCAAATGTCGTTCTGTGATGAATCATCTGTCGCGATGTCGCAAATCGTGTCGCACCCACCGGTTTGCATGTCGTGGCTTCGCAACGTCATCGTCATCATTCATCATTATTAATCATTGCCAAGAACTGGGCTCGGGCCGAACATTTGCCTTCTTTTTCTGGGCTCTGTTTGTGGGGGGGCTTTTTTTTTTCCGACAAGAAATACAAAACAAACTGAACTGTTTTTGTAAAAGTGTCCCACTCTCGCTCTCTCTTTCTCTCTTTGCTTGCTACTTTCAATATTCCTTGCTTGACACCGTATTTTTTTCTTCTTCTTCTGCTTCTACAACATCGAATTTTTTCCCCTCCTCCCCAATTTGCACCGCCGTGGAATCTTTTTTTTTTTCTTTTTTAGTTATCGTAACACTCATTTTTTTTTTATTATGAGCCTTCGATTGGTAATCCGTGTACTGCACACAACCCGGTCCCGCTGATTACCAAAACTCTTGCGAAAATAACAGTCATTTCAATGTCTTTTATGGATATGAATGAAAACGGTGATTAAATATGGCATGGAATCAACTTGAAGTATGTTTTTTTTTTCAAAAGAGATTATTAATCTTCTTCAGGGTCCTAACATTACTGTGGCTGCTTTTTTTTTTCTTTTTCCTTTCTGATACTAACCGCCCAGCTCGAAAAAGCCCACATCGCTTATGCTTGTGTGGGTATTTTCAGTACCATTTTCTCCTTGCTTTCACTCTTTGTAAAGGAAAAACTCTACATCGGTGAAGCAACGGTTGCTACCATTGCTGGATTGATCTTGGGTCCTCACTGCTTGAAATGGTTTGATCCCATTTCATGGGGCAATTCCGATTACATCACATTGGAAATCTGCCGGATCGTCCTTTGCATCCAAATTGTGGCAGTGGCAGTCGAATTGCCCCGTAAATACATGAAAAAACATTGGCTTTCCGTTGCCATCTTCTTATTGCCGGTCATGACAGTTGGCTGGCTTGTGTGTGGCTTATTTATTTGGGCCCTCATCCCTCATTTCAACTTTCCTTCAGCACTTCTTGTCAGTGCTTGTATCACCGCCACCGATCCCGTGTTGGCTGCAGCGGTGGTTGGTAAAGGTAAGTTTGCCGAAAGAGTCCCGGGCCACTTGAGAAACTTGTTATCGGCCGAATCTGGTTGTAACGACGGTATGGCGTTCCCCTTCATTTACTTATCTCTCAACTTGGTTCTTTATCCTGGAAATGGTGGAGAAATCGTTAAAGATTGGATCCTAATCACCATTTTATGGGAATGTGTCTTTGGCTGTATATTGGGTGCTGTTTTGGGATTCTTGTTACGGAAAGCCGTTGCATTTGCCGAACGTAAAAACTTGATTGATCGTGAATCTTTCTTGGCCATTTTTGTGTTTTTGGCATTTAATTCAGCAGGAATTGGCTCGATGTTGGGAGTCGACGACTTACTTGTATCGTTTGCTGCCGGAACAGCGTTTGGCTGGAACGGAGACTTTGCCAATAAGACAGAAGAATCCCACGTGTCGAACGTCATTGACTTGTTGTTGAACTTGGCATTCTTTGTTTACTTTGGAGCCATTGTCCCTTGGCCACAATTCAACAATGGAGAATTGGGTTTGAATGTCTGGAGACTCATCATTTTGGCGATCGTGGTTGTGTTTTTAAGAAGAATTCCTGCTGTCGTGGCCCTCAAACCGTTTACTCCCGACGTCAAGAGTTGGAGAGAAGCCTTATTCTGTGGCCATTTCGGTCCTATTGGTGTGGGAGCCATATTTGCGGCGATTTTGGCCCGTAAAGAACTCGAGGCTCATTACACAAGTGAAGAAACTCCACTTCACGTGTTACCAGGTCCTGACTTCCCTCATTATCAGTTATTGGCAACGATCTGGCCAATTATTTGTTTTGTGGTTATTACTTCGATTTTGGTTCATGGATCTTCGGTTGCGGTATTGACTTTGGGTAAACAGTTAAACAGAATGGCGATCACGATGTCATTCACCACCACCAATACTCAAGAAGGAGGTGCTGCGTGGATGTCGAGATTATCCAAATTGGACAAAGTTTCCACCTCCTTCTCGTTGCACCGGGTTGATACAAAGGGCAACGAAAAGGATGATCAAAAATTACAGCAGTCCAATACGGTGGAAACCAGCGGAATTAAAGTGAGGCCTGCTGGTGGTGCCAACAGAAGAAAGCACAAGAAAAAGAAAAAGACTAGTGGTGCTGGAAGAAGAATCAAAAAGACTTTGTCGCGTGTTGCTACCAACTACGATGAGTCCGAGGATCACCCCAAGGAAAGACAAAGACCACAAACCGAATTCTTACAGTTGGGACGCACTCCATCACGGGCTCCTGCTTCGTCGCACGATTCGCCCTCTTCTTCAACTAATAAGGAAAGTTACGATGAATCTTCGCTGACTACCAAGGAAGAGAAGGTGTTTACTCCACCAGCACCAGAAGATGAAACACATATGTTGACGAAGGCCGAATCGAGACACGAAGTCATTCCTACTGCGGCATTCCAGGAAGGTAATATGATTATTATTGAGGACCAGACCGGAGAAGTGATTGAATCATTCCCTGTGAAGCAATCGCCTCCAGGTTCTCCTACACATAAAAGACACGGAGACTCGATGAGTATTCATTCCGAAGGTTCTTTACACCGGCAATTGTCGCAATTTTCGAGTGCTTCCGGATCTCTTCACTCCAAAGAATCCCATGTTGATGCACATAGTCGGTTGGCTAAGGTTTTGAGTGGTGGACACCGTAGAAGAGCTTTTTACAAGAAGACCGATCCTCAGCAGCGGAAAGTATATGCACATCAAATTGATGATTTGTTGGTGATTGAGAATGCTGAAGGAGAAGTTATCAAACGGTACAAGGTGAACCGTCATCGTGGACTGGCTACACGTAGTCGTTCTACCAGTATTGTTGGTAGAGCGTTATCGTTTGTTGGGCTCAAACCCAAGGAAGAAAGTGGTGTTCCTTCTATCAATGTTAGTGACTTTGAACGTGGCGATGGATCCAAAGTTTTGGTGGCTGATCCCAGCGATATTTCTGCACTAAATGATCCTACATTTACCGATAAAGTTGAAAAGAAGTTGGCAGGTTACTTGAAGAAACAACATGTTCCTCGTGAAGAAGATGAAGATGAAGAGGAAGAGGAAGAGGAAGATGAAGAATTGAGTGAAGATTCGGAATATGATGATATACACGAAACCGAAGTTGAGAAACAAAGAAGATTGGCTGCGTTGGGACATTCCAAGAGAAATGCCGACGATGAAGAGGATTAGATAGACAGTAATTTTTAATATTAATTGCAAAAACTCTCGAAAAACTGAAAAAAAAACCTGCGTGCATATAAGGATTTTCTATATTAATTGTTTCCTCGGTAATTTTTTTGTGGAGAAAACTAATCATTAAACCATGGATTCTTCTACTCCTCGACTAATTGAGGAAAGTTATCGGTTAGCAGTGAAACATTTTGTGAACCGGAACTATGAGAAATCGTATGGAATTATTAGTGGACTTTATGAGCGCAGTTTCCATGCTTTTGAACAACAAACATTGAGTGAGAAACTGTTGATCAAAATTGTGAGTTTATATTTGGTTGAAATCGGAGTTTTGTTGAAGGAATCATCTTCATTTGAAGTATCGTTGGATGTAATTGATAGATTACGGCCGTTGTACCAATCAAATACGATTCCTCGTGAAATCTTGTACAATTATCATCTTTTATTGGTGACAAACCCGAAATTGGTGGATTCTCAGGAAACGTACGTCACGGAATTCATCAATCTTTGTCATCAACTTGAACCATCTGATCCTTATTCACAAAAGCTTGCTGACTTGTTGGTTTATGAAGTATTGCCTCAAAATGACCGGTTCGATGAGGCGATTCTGTTTGTTCGAAACAGTGACTTTTTTGACGAGACAACTGCCGTGGCAAAATTGGACAATATCCGTGATAAGAAAGCCGAAATTGTACAGAAGCAACGTGAGGCCGAACTTAAGCAACAGAAAGCCAAAGAAGCAGCATTTCTTCAACAGAAACAGCTTAAGAAAGAACAGGATTTAAAGTATAAGTCTCTCAAGGAAATCCAACAACATTATACTTCTGAAGAGTTCAGTGAAGATCTGCCGGAAGTACTGCTGCTGCTGCTGCTGCCACCAACAACAACATCAACAATTGAACAGCTCCGGGCTCGAACCATGTACCTTTACACCTTGTTGCGTAATTACTTTCAGGAAAACTCGATTGTTGTGGTTCTGATTGTGGCTATTCTTATCATTACAGCACGAATACTTAAATTCCGGAAGATTAACTTGAAAGAGAAGTTGATTGAAACCATTCGAATGGCGTTCCAAATCAGTTATTTATAAGTAATAAAAAAAAAAAAACGATAATGGTTGCAAATTTCCTGTATCTAGCACTAAGCCTAATTTATTTTCCATTATTAAAAACGAGCCACAACTTCCACTTCTTCATCTTCTTTTTCTTCTTCTTCTCTGAAAGTCACAACATGTCGGGGTTATGGGTGATTGGTTATGGCTCGCTTATTTATAAACCACCTCCATATACATCTTTTCGGGTTTCGGGTTATCTCAAAGGGTTTATCCGGCGGTTTTGGCAGAGTTCTTCCGACCACCGAGGCACACCCGAAGCTCCAGGACGTGTGGCGACGCTTGTTTCGTTGCAGGATTTGAAGGACGAACAAAAGTTCCACAATTCGCTTCACTTATACGAATTGGGTGGCCGGGAACAGGAAATCCACGATATTTCACTTAGGATCACCGAATTATCGGAAGACGATCTTCGCGTATGGGGCGTGGCGTACTATATCGAGCCAGAAAATGTCTCCAAAGTTAAGGAATATCTCGATGTGAGAGAACAGGACGGTTATAGCACACATCGTGTTCCTTTCCATATTGTAGCTTATGATGGTGACCATGAAGCATTGAAACATGTCTCGAAAACCAGTACTGGTGAACTCTACATCGAATCAATAATTTATATTGGTACTATCGATAACGAATCGTTTGTGGGACCAGAATCAATCGAAGATACTGCGGCTGTCATTGCCAAGTCTCGGGGTCCCAGTGGTCCAAATATCGAATATCTTGTTAATCTTAACAATGCCATTCGTCAATTGGACCACAATCAAGCTCGAGACTATTACTTGGAAGATTTAGTAGCATTAGCTAAATAGAAAATAGCATTAACAGTATAGAGAATTTTCAGTTAGAACAAAAAAATAAATCTCCCGGGGGTGAGTCGAACACCCGATCTCAAGATTACTTTGAGGTTATCATTACAGTCTCGCGCCTTAGCCAGCTTGGCCACCGAGAGGATTTGTGAAAAAAACATTTCTAGCACACTTTATAAACGTAAATTCTCTATCGTCTTGTCTTATACTTTTCATGTATTGTTTCTATTTACCCCAAACCTATGCCTCAAATATTCTTTCCGAAAACACTTTCATTAAGTTAGCAACCCGATTGATTTCCAGCTGGGCCCGGCCAAAATCCCGGCTCAGCAAATAGTCCCGAACTGCCGGGAACGAGTTCCATTGGTGTTTTCCATCAGGAAGTGCTGGTGCGTCAAACGGCACGCCAAACAATACGTTGGCATATCCTGGCCGTCTCATACGGAGCTCATTGACAATGAAGAATTCGTTGAACTCAACAATCTTATCGTTCCACTTCCATCTGCTCATAGCAAGCGCTGCCGGCTCAATGTCGGCCAATTCATTAATATAAGCGTGCCACTTGTTGACCCAGTCATGGAACCGTAATCCGGTTTCACGCACAAGACTGATGCCTCTAACAAGCGAATCAAAGTTCATTCGTGGAATGTTTGGCTGGTTTAAGTCCGAAATGATCTCCTTAGAATACTCCTCCAAGTCCTTCTCGTACTGGAGAAGACGGAACGCCAAATCGTTGAAATTGTACGGAATCACAGGACTTTCTGCCAACGTCAACGCCACTGATGAAAGCAATTCAACAAGTTGTCCATGTTTCTTCATGGTAGGATCAATCTGTGACTTTTCAAAGTTATCAAAGTTATCAAAGCACGAGTGTTGGGGGTACTTCTTGCCAGTAAACTTTATTTCCACCGCAGGAACATTTATCAAGTTGATAAATGGAATATAATTCTTTTGTTCAATCATATCGTACCCAATATCGTCCTTGCCATTGTGCAGCCTCTTGTAGAGATCATACAAACTGAGGTTATTCTCGTCATCATCACGCTTCGCAACATCACTCTTGACATTATGAAGCGATTGTTTGATCACATCATGCAATAATGGATGGGCGTTGATAGAAAGATCATCTCCAGAAACCACGTCACTCAAGTCAAAGTAAGCGTAGCCCTGTTTCTTCAATTGGTCCCTTCTGCTCTCGATCCATTCGGCCAGACCAGCCAAATTATACTCGGTGGCATCAAACGAAACAAAGTAAATCGATCTCGTTGGAATCCAATTATACTCTCTCTGCAACGAAGTAAAAATCTTGATGATTTCAAGCAACACTACCGTGCCTGTATTGGTGGAAATAGTGCCGTAACAAGTAGAGTCTCTGCCAGCACCAATGATTACCCCCTTTTCTGATTGTTCACGGCCCTGGATTGAACCAACTACGTTCCAGATCTGGTGTGTCGGTCTTTCTTTATTGGAAATTCTCAACTTAATCTTCACTTGCTCACCATTACCTGAATAACCATCGTCAAACTTGACTCCCTTGTCTAACTTGGCAAGGAATTTCTGTCCATCTTTCCAAGAAATTGGAATAGTTGGTATTTTGGGAGTGATTTCCGATTTGAACCACGGCAATCTCGTGGCATAGCCATCGTCGGATGACCAGCCAGGAGTGAGAATGTCACCAGGGCTATCACGGGTCAATCCGACATTCATCTTCTGAATAAGATCTTCATGTACTTCATCATTCCATTCGACTTTGGGTGAAATGAAAACCACGGCTTTGACTCCATAAGATTGTGCAAACTGGAGCTTATTTGCTTCAGGAACTGTACCCTTGGGTCCACCGTACTTGATTAAAAGAATCGAATCTTTAACAGGAATATTTTGTTCCTTCAACTTGGCAAAATCTTCGGCCGTACCAAAGTTTCCGTAAACCCAATGGGCCTCGATTTCGTCACTGGTCGATAATGCGTTGGGGTTGTACGCGAAATAGTGGACGTCACTATCGCTTTGTTCAAACAACTGAGCATCCACAGAGTTATCAGCCAACTTTACATAGGTCGTTTCCTTGTTGGTTGAAGGGTAATTTAGGAAACTTTGCAACTCATTAAATTCCATGACGTTGATACCGTAATTCTTCATCGATGACTCCACGAACTTGGCGAGAGTCAAGTCTCCCTTCGAGCCGGTGATATGTGGCATACTGGAAAAGTATTCCAAGTTTTCTTTCATGGTCTTATGATCGATTTTGTTTCGTATTGAAAATGTAAGCTTCGATATGTCGTAGAGTTTGCCGTTGGAAAAGGCTCCGCCACTTGTGCCATTCACGCCGTCAGAAATCGAGTATTTCGTGACAAAGAAGATGACAAACATGATAAATATCAAGTAAAAGAGCCGGTTGACCACAAGTGGATTGCCTATCTTCAATATCGACTTCTCATACTGTTGCTGGAAATACTTGTAGCCTTCGTACATCGGGTCGATCATACGTGAAACCGGGTTGATAATCTTGGTATTCAAGTTATTTGCAAGCTTCTTGGTCATCAACTGAGCACGAACAAGAAAACCTTCCCGTTCCACGGGCTCGTCAAAGTAAGAATCGTCTATCTCAAACTGTTCGATCGTCTGGTGGCTGCCGGAGCCCGAGACGTGTCCTATTTCGCTTTCCTCGTCCTCAAGATTGTCATACTGAGGAGGATGTAGTGGAAGTTCATTCTGATCCGTATTTAGCGGTGTATACCGTTGCTCAGCAACCATGGTATAGCAATGACGGTCGGGTTGGTACAGAGTTACACACCTGATTTTATTTCTTGAGTGAGTGTGTTTTTGTTTTAAATTATGTAATCATTTCCAATAGTTAAACCATTTTTTTGCCGGTTGCACAAATCGCGACTCGGACCCCTACAAAGTATGGTATATTCATGTCGTAATGTTTGTGTGTGTGTTTTGGTGCGCACGCTAGTTTTAATTTAGTCTGCTTTGCAGTTTAGCACTACCGGATCTGATAAGCTTCCCTGCAGCAGCCGGCCGGGTCTCCTCCAATTTTCATTTATAGGGGAAGAGGTATCGTATAATGGATCCAGTAGGAGCTGCTAAATTATCACACATCGGTAAAGGTTTGATGTAACTGCCGGAATATTATATTTTGAGATGGCTCCCTACACAAAAACCCAACTGCTGGTTCAAGGTAAAGTGGCCTTATACCAATACAGTTACAATAAGATTGAAATAGTAACTACAAAATAACTTTCTGACTTCTTTGATTAAAGAAAAGTTTGGAACCATACATCCCTCTGTTTGAAATTTGAAATTCTCTAAATTTTAGAATTAAATTTATCGTCTCAAATAAATACTGTCGTAATAAGTACAATTATGAATAAAAATTATAACTTACTTTCCGAAATTGAATCGTAAACTGCATGCTCAAACTGGGAATAGAAGCGGATTGAAGTTAAATCCATTGGTGGAAACATCTGCTCTCCCCAGAAGCCAGCCACCTTTTTCTCCATATCAAACCAGTACAAGGTATTGGGTAATCCTCCCCAAAAGTAGACTTTTCGGCCCCCAACCGTTCTGTAGGCATGGCCAGTTAACGTAAATCCGTCAATTTCAAACTCGGCCAGGTCAACCAGCATTGGATACTCCGGCTTCAAACTTGGGCCCAAATGGTTTTGGACCGCGTAACGTACGGTATCTTCACTCAAGATCCGGTTCCCAGTGTCAGGAGAAAGTCCGTAGTTCAAGTAAACCCGCAAGAACTTGAGATAATCTCCAGCTGTACCAAAACACCCTTGGCCACCAAGATCAATTACAGGGTTTAATTGAACTCCGATCCGCCTCATTGGCTTGATGGTGGTTTCAGAAACTCTCTTGTGCGATTCAACTAGCTGAGACGTGTCTTCAAGAGCAAATGAACACGAATCCATGCCAATGGGGTCAAAAAGTTTCTGTTTGAAGTAGTCACCAAGTCTTTGGCCGGAAACAGCCTCAACAACAAGCCCAAGCCAGTCATAACTGTGTCCATATGTCCATTCGGTTCCTGGTTCATGAAGTAATGGCATCTTATTGGTGCAAAAAATCTCACGAGTTGGTTTCAACATGGAAATGTGCAAATCTCTCTTTGTCGCAAGGTAATAGTAATCGGTATTCAAGAAAGCGTAACTGAAACCAGCCGTGTGTAACAACAAATGTCTTATGGTAATATCATTCTTGGGTTTTTGTGGCTCCACAGTAAACGTTCCGTCTTCGTCATCAACAGTGCCGGGTTCAATCAAACCAATAGTCGAAATAAGTGGAAGGTAAGTTTTCACAGGGACCTCGAGATTTATCTTGCCTTCATCATAAAGTTTAAGAATTGCCATAGCCGTGAACGCTTTCGTACACGAATAATACGCTATTTTGTTGGAAACCTGGACCGAATCACCCGAGGTTGAATTCCGAATACCTTTTGCTTCAAAATAAACATTCTCTCTCTCTGTTGTGACACCAGCAATCACCGCATTGATTGGAGGCGACGCATTATCTGTAGCAGAGGTAGCTTTGCTAAGGATTGAGTTAAGCTCGTTACCCAATTCTTGTTTTTTAAAAGAAACCATTGTCTGTTGAAAATTGCAAGACCCTGTTGCTTTATATAATCGGTTGGGGATTTGGCGGGGATCCAAAAGTCATGTGATTTTTTTGGAGTTTTCCTGTCAATACAAGTTTATATCAATTTCTTGTCTTGCCTCAATATTAATACCACGTGAAACTTAGCTTTACAATGGTCGTCTTCTATTTCATATAAAAAAGGTTTCAAATAGGGACAGAATCAGGTAGGGGTAAAAAAAATTTAAATTTTGCAGCCAACTTTTTTTTTCTTTCTTTTTTTGCCGCCCACAACTTCTTCCTGTCCAATGTTGTTCGTGTTCTTCTACTTGTTGCTCTCTGTTGAAGCATATGTCCATCCAATTACTGTGGAGGCGCATTTCTTTATAGATAGCGTCACCAATGAGCCAGTAGGTTGATTTCTTTTCTTTTAAGAAAACAATTACTAACACACACACGCAGTTTTATATTAAAGGAATAGATTACCAGCCCGGTGGCTCTTCAGGCGTCTCCAAATCCAAAGACCCCTTATCAAATCCAGATGAATGTGCAAGAGATATAGCTTTATTCCAGGAATTGGAGATTAACGTACGTTGGCTTCAGAATCATATTTTAAAACTTTATACTAACTACCAGACTATCAGGATATATTCTGTCAATACAGACCTCAACCACGATGTCTGTATGTCCATGTTGGCAGCAGCTGGAATTTATCTCATCTTGGATGTAAATTCCCCGCTCCTTGGTCATCATTTAAACCGATATGAACCTTGGACAACTTATACCAAAACGTACTTGGAGAATGTTTATAAGGTTGTGGAGCAGTTCTCGTACTACAACAACACTCTTGGATTCTTTGCGGGGAATGAAGTTGTCAACGATGAAACTTCAGCAAAAGTACGTAACCATACTGACTTTATAGGATTTCTACTAACCCCCAAGCATTCTCCCGTTTTTGTCAAGGCAATGGTGAGAGATATCAAGATGTATATTGATAAAAATTCACCGAGAATAATTCCTGTGGGATATTCTGCTGCAGACGATTTACAATACCGGATGTCAATGTCAGATTACCTCGAATGCGTGGCAGACTCTCCCTTTGATTCAGTCGATTTTTACGGTGTAAACTCGTACCAATGGTGTGGTGAACAAACATTTTATACGAGTGGCTACAATATTCTTGTTGATGACTATAGCGAATACAATCGTCCAGTGTTTTTTTCTGAATTTGGGTGCAACCAAGTGACCCCGCGTCGATTCGACGAGATTCAAGCCCTTTATTCAAACGATATGGTAGATGTATTTCTGGGTGGATTGGTGTACGAATATTCCCAAGAACCTAACAATTACGGACTCGTAGATATCCGTTCTAACGGGGATGTTGAGTTATCTGAAGATTTTATGCAATTAAAATCACAATATGAAACCTTACCGCAAATTGACTATGAGTACGTTGCCAAAGCCATAAAGGTTAACCAGCAGGAAATCCAGGTCCGTTTGAAACAACATAAACACGAATTGCCACGGTGTCAGACATCCTACAGTAATCTCGGTATTTCCAAGGGTCTTCCTCCCGTGGTTGCCAAGAGACTAATTGAAAATGGAGTCGAGGTAGAAAAAGGCAAGTATGTTGAGCTTACTAAAGAACAGCTTACGTCTAATTACACCATCTACTCCCTGAACCAAGCGGTTTATGCTGTTAATCCAAAGATTGAGGTAGTTGTGGATATAATGACAGGTACTGATATTGCTAGAAAGCCCCAAGAATATAATTGTACGTATGATATTCCAGAATTGGATAGTCCTAAAAAGGAGTCCAATGGATTCCACAAGGCATATAAGGTCATCACGAGGTACCTTACCAACTTGTTGATGGGTAATTGACAAAGAAAAAAAAAGAAAACGTTCTTTAAATGTGCTACTAACCTTTTTTTTTAGCGGGAGCACACCGGTTCTTGGTTACCTTTTATCTGATAAAGTTTGCCATTATATTGATGAATCTCTTGTTATAGATATATATTGTATTAACTTTGCTAGAATGAATAAAGAAAAATGTATAACCGTACATGATGGAACAATATGTTACCTGCAGTCCATTTTGTGTAGCATCAAACTTTAGACATTTATGAATTACTGAAATCAATCGAATCGACTTTTGTAACATAATCATCAGTTGTCATGGCAGAAGAGCAGCGAAAACTACTAGAACAGTTGATGGGAAAAGATGCACTCATATCTCCCAGTATGAATAGGCGACGAGAGCCAGAAATTACTAGTCATCGCGTGTGCAAGAGCTTTCTTGTGGGAACATGTCCGCATGACTTGTTTGTGGGAACCAAACAGGATTTGGGTAAATGTCCACGGTTGCATTTGGAGAAACATAAGCTTGAGTATGAACATCGAACACGCAAGGGAGGAGAACAGTTTCCTGACTTTGAGTACGAGTATTATCAGCACTTGAAGAAATACATCATTGAGCTTAACCGTACGATAGAAATTGCGCAAAAGAGACTTGAGAGAACGCCCGAAGAGCAAGAAAAGATCGCCAAGGTAACAAAAGAGTTGGATGATTTGGATACCAGGATCGGACTCACAACAGAAGAGGTGAATTACCTCGTACAGCAAAAACACTTGGTTAAAGCTATGCTGGAGTCGGTGCAGTTGGACGAGTTGTGTCAGAAGAGAGAGAAATTAGCTGAAACTGCACGAAATATTGCCGAAAATGTCGGTCAAACATCACAACAGAAGTTACAAGTTTGTGAGGGATGCGGAGCGTACTTGTCACGATTGGATAGTGACAGACGATTGGCGGATCATTTGATCGGAAAGATCCACTTGGGATACGTCCAAATGAGACAGGCATACGATGAGTTGAATGTCAAGTTCAGACGAAAGACTCACAATTAAATTAATATTATTCATCATGTATAAAATCCTATCTAATTTAGTTAGATTTCTCCTTGGTGGACTTCTCCTTTGAGATGTATCCCAATGCTGATAATCTTTCAGGTAATGTTGGATGAGAATGGTGGTAAGCAGAGTATAATGGGTCTGCTTGTAATGTTGATAAATTCTTGCTGAACATCTTAAGCAATGCTTGTGACAATTCATCAGCATATCCACGAGACTTTGCAAATGCATTGGCCTTATAAGCATGTCTCCGTTGCAAAAGGTTCATACCAAACAGAACAATACATACAAATGGTTTAAGCGTATAGGAGAATAATAATAATCCGATAATAGTAGGTTGAACAGTGGTGAACCCAAACGATGCATATATAGACTTGTTCAAGATGAACACCGCATAAAACATCACGCAACCAATGCAGTTCACTTGATACCATGCCAACTGCTTTGACAAGTGTGATAACTTCCAGTGACCAATTTCGTGTGCCAGCACAGCCACCATTTCTTCGATGGATAATTGTTCAATCAATGTTTTATGCAAGACTATCTTCTTGCTCCATGGTAACCCAGCGACGGTGATATTTGAATGAGAGGATCTCTTGGAACCATCCATAACATATAACGTGGTCAATGGGAATCTTTCCGATTTTGCAAGTTTTTCAATTGTAGTCTTTAATCCTCCATCTTCCAATGGTGTGAAGTTGTTGAATAATGGTTGGATTACCAATGGATACATATAAGTCATCTGAAGCATCACGGAACATCCAATGTAATCAATAAACGACAAAGTTCGAAAATCGATCCTGTCAAAAGCAACAAGACAAAGACTACTCGAGATACTATTCAGAATAATAGACTTAAAGTTATCTAGAGTCCATGAATCAATAGTTGACTTGTTGAATCCTAATCTCTTTTCTAAAACAAAGTTAGAATAGTATGAAGAAGGAAGAGACATTATTGTCGAATAGAGCTGATAAACTCCAAAGAAAACTATCGATTGAATATCAACAATATCCAAAAACGGAGGTAATAAATGTGAAACCTTACTCAACAAGTATCCACTCAATTCCCATCCTTTTGGCAAAAAATCGTACTTGATAACAACAGCATTTTGAATTAATCCATAAACAATGTTAAACAACGAAAACTTGGCCTTAGCTTGAGAGTATTCTTAAATCTTATCAAATGAAACTTGTGTCTTTAAACAGACAGGAACTATTTTCAGCTTTAAAAATTGATATTGACGGTACTCAATGTAGAATTTAAAGACAAACTGGATAAAGATCAATGTGAAAAGCACTAATTTCCAATCGATATTGGGATTATCCAACAATAATATACTCTATTGTTAGTATTTACTGTAAATCATGCACTTCAGTCACATTTAAACTTACTTGTTCTAAAGAAACCATCGTAACAATTTAAGGAACGACTGATAATGGTTTGATCAGTTGAATTTTGAGTGCGCCAGATTTTATTGCTGCAATAAAAAAATTAAAAATTCCATATTGATAAAACATTCCATTAAACCTCGATTCTGGTTGGCAAATCTGATGCTTTGTGACCAGAATAGATATGAATTTAAAGTGTGTTAAAATTATAAAAGTATCTTGTAAAAAAAAAAGAGTTCATATTTAATCTAGCTAGATTTCTCTTTGGTGGAATTATCCTTGAGTGGATCAATCTCACCTCCAATCTTCTCCTTCGAGATGTATCCTAATGCTGATAATCTTTCAGGTAATGTTGGATGAGAATAGTGGTAAGCAGAGTATAATGGGTCTGCTTGTAATGTTGATAAATTCTCGCTGAACATCTTAAGCAATGCTTGTGATAATTCATCAGCATACCCACGAGACTTTGCAAACCCATCGGCTTCGTATTCGTGCTTTCTAACCAAAAGGTTCATACCAAATTGAGCAACACATTCAAATGGAGTGAGAATATCGTTGAATAAAAGGAATCCAATAAATGTTGGTTGAACGCTGGTGAAACCAAATGAGGAGTACAAGGAGCTGTTCCGGACAAATGCTGAAAATAACGTAAAGATAACAAATAAGTGTGCTTGCGAGGCTACTAACATCTTTGGCAAGTGTGATAACTTCCAGTGACCAATTTCGTGTGCTAAAACGGCCACAGCTCCTTCAATAGATGACTGTTCAATCAATGTATCATACAAGACAATTTGTTTGCTCCATGGCAACCCAGTAAAAAAGGCATTTGAGTGAGAGGATCTCTTGGAACCATCCATAACGTACAATTTGGTCAATGGAAATTCTTCTGATTTGGCAAGCTTTTCAATTGCAGTCTTCAATTCTCCATCTTCCAATGGCGTCATCTTGTTGAATAATGGTTGGATAAACAATGGATAAATCGTCATAAACACAAGTTGCACAACAAGAACAAATACCATTAAGTAACCAACAAAAGAATCAGGAAGAGCATCAATAATCTTGAGGAATCCACCAAGAACAAGGCCACCCAACGAAGTACCCACAAGAACTGACTTGATATTATCCAGAACCCATAAACCAATAGTTAACTTGTTGAATCCAAATTTCTCTTCTAAAACAAAGTCATCATAATAAGAAGTAGGAAGAGATAAGATGGCTGCGTAGAGCTGACTGACACCAAAGAAAACAATCGACTGAGTAACAACACCGCCCAAAAACAGAGGTAATAAATGTGCAACCTTACTCAACAAATATCCACTCAATGCCCATCCTTTAGGCAAAAAATCATACTTGATAGCAGCAACATTTTGAACCAATCTATAAACACTTTTAAACAACGAAAATCTGGCCTTTGCACGCGAGTATTCCTGAGTCTTGTCAAAAGTTTCTTGAGAAACTTCTGCCTTTAAACTGGCAGGAACAGTTTTCAACTTCAATACTTGATATTGACGATATTGAATATAGTTTTCAAAGGCAAATTGACCAACGGTGAATGCGAGAATCACCGCCTTCCAATCGATATTGGGATTGTTCAAAAAGGAAAGATTCTAAAGGTTAATATTTGATATATTAAATTCGCCAGTTGAATACAAGTGAACTCACTTGAGCTAAAGTAAACATGGTAGCTCTCTAAGGAGCTTTTACTGGAATTCATATCTTAGATATAGGGAAGTAAACCCACTGCCTTATCGGAACCCCCTTGATAACTTAGGCCGTGTACTAAATTTAGTTGGAGCCGTGCATTTGCACGTATAATTGATGCCGTGCACTCAAAACTGTTCGGTACTGTAGACTAAATATTCATGTGAAAGTGGCTCAACTGTGGTCCATTTTAAGCCTCAAATTTTGTTATCGAACCCCTTTTATTTTATTTTTTGAATGGCGTATCCTTGACATAATTATTTTTATACCTGAATAATAATAACGCACGTATAAATGTTCTCTTTGGGATATTTAATGTCGTGATTGAGTCTTTGTGTTTCTGCCCAGATAAGCTGTCACTAAAACCTATATCAAGTTCAGGTCAATCAGAGTATTCTGTAAGTTCTAATAAAGTTGTGTTTTATTCGCACCCCAGTTTATTAGAATAATAATACCTGTGAAGATCACAGTAAGTATGGACTCCACATATATTTGCATTAAAGGCTTATATTCATGCACTTTTCAGCTCTTAGGGTTCAAAACTGCTTAAAATACACCAGAAATATTGTTTCTTATAAGAGAACTCTTATGAACAATCTGCTAAGCTTTAGGAGAAATGCACCATTGATCAGAGTGGGTCAATTTTTTAGCGAGATTAAAGGAGGAAATTCCCATGGGTTTAATAATAGGTGTGAGGTATACCAAGAACCCTTAAACCATAATCAGCGTATTTATAGTAGCAGAGATATATAGTATTAAAACAGGAATAATAGGAATACAAAATAGAATGGAAATAAGATTAATATAGTTCAATCTGAAGAAAAGATTTCAGAATTATAGCATGACATTTTTATTTGCATCTGTTTTAGTCCCCAGATAATAACCATAAGTGACATCTGGAGGAATCTGATCAGCACCACATTTTGAAGCGAGGAAAGCCATATTTTAAATGAAACAAAAATTTTATTATAACTAGCGACAATGAAGAAATATCAAAAGAAAATGGTCAAATCTGTTTTATCCCTTTATAAAAATTCACAACCAGACACATATTTTGATGAATCTTAAGGTGATTTATATTTATTTTTATTCACGTTAATGATTTTTTAGATTTCATAATAGTAATGTTGTTGAATTAATAGTGCTAAAAACTTACCTAAACATATTAAAAGAAAAGGAAAACAGTAAAGAAATTAACATAATAGCGACTTCGTTTATCCCGAAGTTAATCTCAAAACTACCACCGTTTCCTTTGTATTTTATCGTCAACTTTGATTGTGCGATAGTGGTGATTGAACTAGTTAATACGAAACCGAATTAATGGATGATATATTAACAATCTATTGGTTGAACATTAAGATTTGGGTCTCAGGTATTGAAATAACACAAAATATTTTGGATCAAAACTTGTTACTATCGGGACGATATAGTTAAATCTAATTACAGATGGAGTAGTCACTCACGTGAAAGGATAGAATCGTCTACCTGCTTTCCTAATACATTCAGAAACAGGAATTATGAATCTTTAACAAATCTGGTGCCTTATCTCTGTGCTTTAGATTAATTATTTTATTTTTAGTATTCGTGAGTAGAGGAACTCAACACAAGAATCACTGAACTTGAATGACATATTAAAAGGAAAGACTCGATGTCAAAAGTATAAAAGTATCTTGTAAAAAGTTATTTAATCTAGCTAGATTTCTCTTTGGTGGACTTATCCTTGAGTGGATCGATCTCACCTCCAATCTTCTCCTTCGAGATGTATCCCAATGCTGATAATCTTTCAGGTAATGTTGGATGAGAATGGTGGTAAGCAGAGTATAATGGGTCTGCTTGTAATGTTGATAAATTCTCACTAAACATCTTAAGCAATGCTTGTGATAATTCATCAGCATACCCACGAGACTTTGCAAACCCATCGGCTTCGTATTCGTGTTTTCTAACCAAAAGGTTCATACCAAATTGAGCAACACATTCAAATGGAGTGAGAATATCGTTGAATAAAAGGAATCCAATAAATGTTGGTTGAACGTTAGTGAAACCAAATGAGGAATATAAGGAGCTGTTCCGGACAAATGCTGAAAATAACGTAAAGATAACAAATAAGTGTGCTTGTGAAGCCACTAACATCTTTGGCAAGTGTGATAACTTCCAGTGACCAATTTCGTGTGCTAAAACGGCCACAGCTCCTTCAATAGATGACTGTTCAATCAATGTATCATACAAGACAATTTGTTTGCTCCATGGCAACCCAGTAAAAAAGGCATTTGAGTGAGAGGATCTCTTGGAACCATCCATAACGTACAATTTGGTCAATGGAAATTCTTCTGATTTGGCAAGCTTTTCAATTGCAGTCTTCAATTCTCCATCTTCCAATGGCGTCATCTTGTTGAATAATGGTTGGATAAACAATGGATAAATCGTCATAAACACAAGTTGCACAACAAGAACAAATACCATTAAGTAACCAACAAAAGAATCAGGAAGAGCATCAATAATCTTGAGGAATCCACCAAGAACAAGGCCACCCAACGTATTACTCAAAAGAATCGACTTGATAGTATCCAGAACCCATAAACCAATAGTTAACTTGTTGAATCCAAATTTCTCTTCTAAAACAAAGTTAGAATAGTATGAAGTAGGAAGAGACATGATGGTTGAGTAGAGCAGACTGACACCAAAGAAAACAATTGATTGAGTAACAACACCGCCCAAAAACAGAGGTAATAAATGTGCAACCTTACTCAACAAGTATCCACTCAATGCCCATCCTTTAGGCAAAAAATCATACTTGATAGCAGCAACATTTTGAACCAATCCATAAACACTGTTGAACAACGAAAATCTGGCCTTAGCACGCGAGTATTCCTGGGTTTTGTCAAAAGTTTCTTGAGAAACTTCTGCCTTTAAACTGGCAGGAACAGTTTTCAACTTCAATACTTGATATTGACGATATTGAATATAGTTTTCAAAGGCAAATTGACCAACGGTGAATGCGAGAATCACCGCCTTCCAATCGATATTGGGATTGTTCAAAAAGGAAAGATTCTAAAGGTTAATATTTGTTGTGAAGCACGGAAGAAAAATCACAATTGAACTTACTTGAGCTATAGAAAACATAGTAACTGTTTAGTGAATGTTTTCTAAAGATATTTCTTCTCTTAAGAATACGTGTGATTGTGGTTTCTTGAATTGGAATGTTGGCCGCGTTTACGTGAAAATTATGTAATCTTTATGTCAGCGCACCTGTGTGCCTCCACCAAAATCCTTAATTTTAAAATGAAGGTTTTATAAATTTTTGTTTAATTCTAACGTAATATTTTTAAACCAACAAACCTATAAACTCTATATTCAACATATATCGTCCGTAGTTTAGTCAATCTTTAAATAAAAAAACTAAATGTTTCGGTCATTATGATCAATGGAAGGTCCGCTTCTCACTTACTTGGCTTCAGCAGCCAACTTTTCGGCCTTGGCAACAACATCTTCGATACCACCAACCATGTAGAAAGCGTTTTCTGGCAAGTGGTCGTACTTACCTTCCAAGACTTCCTTGAAGGACTTGATGGTGTCTTGCAATCTAACCAATCTACCGGTAATACCAGTGAAAACTTCGGCGACAGCAAATGGTTGAGACAAGAATCTTTGAATCTTACGGGCTCTTTCGACGGTCAACTTGTCAGCTTCAGACAATTCATCCATACCCAAGATAGCAATGATATCTTGCAAGGACTTGTAAGCTTGCAAGGTTTGTTGGACACCAGTAGCAACATCGTAATGTTCCTTACCAACAACAGCAACGTCCAACAATCTAGACTTGGAGTCCAATGGATCGACAGCTGGGTAGATACCCAATTCAGAGATACCACGAGACAACACAGTGGTAGCATCCAAGTGAGCGAAAGTGGTGGCTGGAGCAGGATCAGTCAAGTCATCGGCTGGGACGTAGACAGCTTGGACGGAAGTGACGGAACCCTTCTTGGTGGTGGTAATACGTTCTTGCAAAAGACCCATATCGGTGGCCAAGGTTGGTTGGTAACCGACAGCGGATGGAATACGACCTAACAAGGCAGACACTTCAGAACCGGCTTGGGTGAATCTGAAAATGTTGTCAACGAATAACAAGACATCTTGACCTTCTTCATCTCTGAAGTATTCAGCAATGGTCAAACCGGTCAAAGCAACTCTAGCACGAGCTCCTGGTGGTTCGTTCATTTGACCGAAAACCAAGGCGACCTTGGAGTCACCTTCCAAGTTGATGACACCAGTTTCCTTCATTTCACGGTACAAATCGTTACCTTCTCTGGTACGTTCACCGACACCAGCAAAGACAGAGAAACCACCATGGGCTCTGGCAATGTTGTTGATCAATTCTTGGATGAAGACGGTCTTACCGACACCAGCACCACCGAACAAACCAATCTTACCACCTCTGGCGTATGGGGCCAACAAGTCGACAACCTTGATACCAGTTTCCAAGATTTCGGCACTGGTAGATTGTTCAACGAACGATGGTGGGTCAGCGTGAATTGGGTTTCTTTGCTTGTGTTCAATTGGACCTTGTTCGTCAATTGGGTCACCAGTAACGTTGATGATACGACCCAAGGTACCACGACCGACAGGAACGGAGATTGGAGCACCGGTGTCCTTGACTGGGGCACCTCTGACCAAACCTTCGGTACCGTCCATAGCAATGGCTCTGACGGTGTTTTCACCCAAGTGTTGGGCAACTTCCAAAACCAAGTCGTGTTCACCGTTCTTCAAGGTTAAGGCGTTCAAGATAGCTGGCAAGTTACCTTCTTCGAATTGGACATCGACGACGGCACCAATAACAGCTCTGGTTAGTTAGTAAAAATTCCCAAAAATTGAAAAATTGTCGCGCCAAAAAAACTCTGGACTCTCATTGGCCAGCGAGCGGAAAACACCAAAAAAAAATGTATCTCCCAAGCAATCAACAAGAACTGGACTCAAATAGACCTGAAGTAGGATAGATGATCGTCAATTGATGATTGATCGGGTTGCCGGATCGGAAATGCTGTAAATGTTGTGTCTTTTTTTTTATTTCGAAATTCGTTGGAAAAAAAAACCACACGTTCCGATTCCGGGGCACTTCCTCCAGTAAAGACGACGATAATACATCAATTAATGATCATACCTCACTGCCAAAAGGGATTCCTCAAAAGGAAAATGTCCCGGGTGGCAGTCACAGGTGGTGAGAGTGGACCAGTAGTCAAATTGTGTCCCATGTTGTTTTGGGGCGAGTTGAGTCTAAAATACATACCTGACTTTACCGGCAGCAGGAGCAGCGGTGGCCAAGCCTCTGTTGTAAACAAAGTTACGCTTAGCAGCAGTAAATGCATTGCGTGAAGCAGCGTTAAATAATCTTGGAAGAACCATCGTTAATATGGTAGTTTAAGACGTAACGAAAGAAAGAAGAAAGAACTGGAAGAAATAAGTATTTATTGGAAAATCGACAATCCCGCCAACCAACCAGGCAGCACGAATGCGGCCAGAAAAAAAAAACCACCCGAAAAAAATGCGCCGGCTGATGAGCCAATCACAGCGCGCGGTTCGGTAGAGAACGGTTCGCGGTCGGACAATGTATGCCGGAGAAAGGGACTCAGAGAAGAATTGGTGACTTGCCACAAAGCGGTCGAGCCAATGGTAGATTTATGTCGATAATTGCCATTGAACACTACAATTGAATAAGAAACGCTTTTTTTCTGGGTCAAAATCCCTTATAAATTCGTTTATTTTATTATGGCATTATTTGTAGGATAAAAATGTCGTGTCGTATAATCTTTTTCTTGTTCTTCTACTTTTTTTATGACATAGAATGTCGCGACATTCCGTTTTTGGGTGCAAATTTCATTGTTCACATTATCATTTCTCATCAAACTATACACGTTCGTACTTACTTCTGGCCATCGTAACAAGCTCGCTCATCTGCGAAGGATATACCTCGTACAATAAAGTTCCATTTGCAATTCTGTTCCAGTTTTTCAAGGCAACAAAACACTCCAAACAGAGCTTCTTCTTCGTATTCAACGGCCGGTGTTTGTGCTGTGACATCCGAGAAACCGTTTCTTTGGGCTTTTGCAGGACTCTCCGAGTCTTGCGACGAGGCATATCTTCAGTATCTTCGCTTGCAGCTCTCTTTGCTTCCAGAATAAGCTCGCTATACTCGGCCTCTATGCTCTTGGAAAACAGTGACATCTTACGGGCAGCGCTGGTATCGCTAATCTTTACAACATCAGGTTGTTCCTGCTTGATCATTTCATATGGAGACGAGTCAGGCGTGAGAAGCTGTTGGATCGAAATCCGTTTCGTCTCCACACAATTTTTCGCAGCCAAAATGGCTCCATCTTCCACAACACAGTATTGGTACGACATGTAAGTCTTGCATTTGTCACACAAGTTCTCTTCTTCATCATCGTACTCAAACTTTCCTTGTTGTTCATCCTCAAAATTGCGAGTGCGGTACGTTTTAGGCTTATGATGAGGGCGTATATGGCGATTGGTCTCGATTCGTTCCACCAACAGAGTCTGCCTCTGCACGTAACGGTCAAAACTGGCAATGCATTTGGCAATGATGTCACGGTCCACCGGTGTCGATGCATCGACGTACTTACGAAGAATGTTTTCCAACAACGAGTAATGATTAAACACGTTTTCTTTGCCAATCTTACGGTAGTCTCGCACCGCCTGTTCGCCCAAATCCAACCATTCATTCATGGTGAAGTTTACAGCTTCATTAAAGTTGAAACCGCTGTTGAATCCAGCGTGATACACTCTTGGGTAGGTCACCACGAACTCGTTGGGACCCTGGTCGGCGTAAACGCATTTAATTCCGTTTTCCACGAGTTTCATTGGCGAAAGAAGCGTCACCAACTGATGCAAAAGATCTGGCTGTTTCTTGAACAAGTCTGGAGCACATTTACGCATCAAGGACTCGAACTGGTCGGCCTGAGAAGCAGGAATAGCGTACCATTTCTTCGTGGCCCCAAAATGACAGTAGTTGGCCAGAAGGGTGTAGTGATCTTCGACGTGCCAACAGAATGTCAGTAGTAACGAGCCGATATAAATCCATGGTACTGTCATTCCACTGATCGACGTATTGATATAGTTGAGAAGCGAACCGTGAGCATATGGCAACTGCGTAAGATTGAACGGATGTTTCACGTAAGGTAAATCTTCCAGGTCCAAATTCGGAGTATCGAACATGGGAAAGCCGCTGATTTCACCAGGACGCAAGTTATGGATATCGGCGCCGTATTCGACCTCCAAATCGGACTTTTCTGTTTCGACAAACTGCCAGAATAAGCGTTCGAGTTCATCAAGAACATTTCCTTGAAGATTATATTTCGAATAGAACTCATTATCAAAGTTCTGGCACTTTTGGTAGAATTCCAGAACGGTGTATCGCACATCAGGCTCTTCAAAGCCGTACTCACCGGTTCCTACAAGACATTTGTCGCAGTACCAACTTCCAGAAGGAATTGAAGTTAGCGGTGGATCCAAGCACGCCATGTGGAATGCCAGATCGCACTCATCACAAAGCAATGTCGATGACGGATCGTCGTTGGTTCCACACACCGCACAGTGATCATCTTCCTGATCATCATTTTCGTCTGCAGCAGCGACTTTTCCTTCTTTAGCGGCCAAGTACTGTGCATATGTCTTGATATTCGAGTCGTATTCCAACTCCACTGCTTTTCGACAGCTTGAATCGAGCCCAAGTGCCATACAAACGGCTTCCCAGCTCAGTCGGTCTCTCTTGGAATCACCACCACAGCTCTCAACAGCAAGGTACAAGTCATAATAATGGACTGTGGTGCGATGGTCAGGCTTAAAGTAGCCTTTGTTGCGTCGTTTTCCGTCCATTTTGCGGAATCGGTTGAGGTTTTCGGCAAAACAGGACCGTGTTCGTGTCGTAAGGCCCAAGTCGCTGAGTCTTTGGAGCCGGGTATGAAACGTAAAGCTCTGCAGAAGCAGAAACTTCGGCCTCCATCCTGGAGGCGGCACCACCTTCACGATTCCGTATTCAGCTCCCAATAAAGCGATATCCTGACGTGAAAGATAGCCAATAGGATCGGCAAACTCCGCCGATGTCGGTCTGAGAACCGGACATGGAGTTAGAAGGTTCTTATTGTACATTTTCCAGCAGATTAAACAGTGTTGATTAATAAAGTCGCCGAGATTCAAAGAATTAAGTTAAATTAAGTAAAATTTCACAGAAAAAAAAATCACCTTAGTCTCCCCACAATCAATTTGATACTACCGCTGTTAACGTCAGATAATCAGGTATGGTTTACTGGTGAATGTTGGATGGTTTCTGGAGACTCAGTTCTCAAAGGATCGGATAGGGAGGGGGTTCTCTTTTTCTCTCCCTCTCTCTCTCTTTTTTTTCAGGATAAAATGAACCCTTTGGTATACTTTTATATTATTCTTATTCAAATATCGGGATAACAATAATACAAGTGGGGAAGGGTGGCTCGGTGTAGTATATATCTCCGACGTTATTTTGACTTTTTTGTGCTTGGATCGTCTTCTTCGTCGTCGTCGTCCTCATCATTTACAAGCTCCAGCTCCTCCACATCATCTTCAAGTACGTTTTCACCTTCTCCATCACCATCCAGCACGTTTTC